>VSMD01108176.1:0-20180 GCA_008750895.1 Mirza zaza | reverse complement strand
AATAAAAAAACCAGAATACATTATGGAAGCATACTCCCCTTTCCTCCTCCCCCCTACCGCCTGCCCACCACCCGATAAAAAGTTTTGTTTTGATTTTTTTTTTTGGACATTTATCGTGTGTGATGCACACCACTGGGGGATTGGACTCATCAGGGGGAGGGAGGGGGGGCAGGGGCAATATTTGTAACCCTAACAATATTTGTACCTCCATAATATGATGAAATAATTAAAAAAAAAACAGAATAGCAGAATATTATTTTTCTGAGAAAATAACTTGACCAAAGTAACAGTAGGGTCATGTTTCTTAAGGAATACCAATTTATAATTTTTCAATGACAGAAAATATTTATTTGAAATTTAACAAATTTTTAACTGCAAATAAGCAAGGAAAGGTGCCTAGAATTCAGCCTTTACTATTGAAGCTTGTATTTTAGAAAAACATGTATGGTTATATGAATACACATTTTCTACTTTAAATTTAGTAGACATGTTTATCAGGGTAATGCCAGCTGGTTAAGTTCCATTAAGGGATTAGTAAAAAGGGTGTTATATTATTTAATCATGAATTTACAAAGTAGTTAGCACAGTCATAAAAAATTATCATAACTGTTTAAAGATATGATACATAAATTACCAAAAAAATGTACCCCTAACTTTCAATAGGTTTTGTATTCAATTAATTACTAAAATCTACCAATGAAATTGGTTTTGTGGAATTCATTACAAATATGGGAAAATAAATTAAACTAGATTGTGCTTATTAGAAGAGTTACGTGGAAATAGAAGTGACCTCCAAAATTAAGATACAAGTTTTAGACATATCCTAAATTACAACTTATCTATAGAAAATGAAAAACACATTTCATCATGGAGGCACATATCCTATGGCCAGACACAGGTACCCATTTCTCTCCCTAAGTATTTTCCATAAAATGTGATATGAAAAATGGAATGGTGATGAATTACTATCATTTGTTTGCATCTTGGCTGAGAGACAATTTCAAATACTTGATCATTTTGAGGAACTGTGTGAGCTCTCTGTATATTCAAGCCAGCTCCCTTGGAAATCTCCCAACCCTCTTAATTATCTGGCCCAATTCATTAAAATAGCATGCTGTGGTAGTATCAAAGACATTGAAGACATTCAACTTTAGCAACAATCTAGTGGGAATGATAGATGAATGAATAGGAGAGTCATGTGATTTTATTAAAATATATTTCTGTTTAAAGTATAAGTTGTATGAAATAAATCATATATGTATGAAAAAATGCATATATGATATATACATTTGATTACCTAAGAATTATTTTATTTCTCAATTTCATTTCTTTATGAATGACCATTATTGCTTATAAAATAAACATCTGAAACATTGATAGGAAGAATGAAGTTACCCTAACTGCCTAGTCAATATCTTTTTTCTTCATCTTTCTTAAATAAGTTCAATATATTTGCATGGGCAATGAGGCTAATCATTACTAATTACTTCCTCAAATTCACTTACAGATGGAGGAAATAATGGCATGAGATGCCCTTGTTCAAAGAATGTGAAAGTACATGTCTATGACATTTTCCTACTTTCTCATTCTGTCTGGCTTGCTGACACAATACATTGAAGTAGAATTGTTGCCCTGAGCACAAAAGGACAAAAGCCCAAGCCAATTTAAAAGAGCAGGAAGCTAAGAAAAGATTGTGGGATACTAATGAATTATGACTCAGTCATTTGCAGTGTAATAGAGGCCATGGTGCCACCCAGGTCCGCCCCACCCCAAGTAATTGAGGCACTCATTCCCCCAGCTGCTGAGAAATCTCACATAAGTCCCACTCCTGGACTTGTCCTCAGCTAAAGTGAAATACATTTTCCAAGGCCAACTTTCCAGTGAAGCTAAGATCCAATAGCTGGTTGATGCAGAGATGGATGTGGCATAAATCCCCATCTTCTCACTCCAGGTTGAAAGAATATTTAAGTTACATTCCAGTTTCAGTGCTCCTATAGAATGGGATAGGACCTTGAATGCAATTTTATCATGGTATAATTTTTCTTCTGCCCAAACCTGTTCCCTTTATATTAATATCACCTCCAAGTGTTGATCATGACAGTATCATGAAGTAACCTTTCTGCATGCAAATCTCCCACAAATCTCAATGTCTGCGACTACTTAGGGTTTATTAATCTCTAAGTTGTAAAAGGGAAACATGTATTTAATAAGCATCTGCTATGCTTTCATCT
Source organism: Mirza zaza (assembly GCA_008750895.1). NCBI lineage: Eukaryota > Metazoa > Chordata > Mammalia > Primates > Cheirogaleidae > Mirza > Mirza zaza. Next base: position 17,949 of record VSMD01108176.1, on the reverse strand, counting down.
TTACAACTAAACAAAATAATTACTCACGGTGTATTTTTTCTAACCTATAACAAAGTAACTACTTTGCATAAATTATCTTATTATTTTAATGTTCTTAAAAGAATTATACTTAATTTTAATAATTCAGAGATCATGACTTATAGGATATAGTACTACATTTTGAAAGTGAATTTCATAATAAATGCAACAAATAAATGCAAAATATTTTTGACAAATTTAATGTGAAATATTAAAAATAAAAAAGGATGGTATTAATATCGCTACTATTTTATGTCAGAAATATTTAAGTGTAATAAGGTAAAACTTGTTCAAGGTATTATATATTGTGTAAAAATTCTCAAGAATTCTCTCAACCCCTGAAAGCTATCTTTTGAGCATTCTGGGTTTTCTTTTGAATGTAAAAAATTAAGCACTTTCTAAAACTTCTTAAAACATATTTTACAAAGCAAACTACATATAAATAATGACATGTACAAAAGAGGTGGGGTACTGGGGGAAAAGGTAAATAAAAGTAGACATGAAAAACTACCTGAATATTGACATAAAAGGTATATTATTTAGCCAAAACTAAAGAGAGTAAATTAGATATAAAATATGTAAAGTAGATTAGAAAAATGTATAGACCTTCTAAACTTCTTTCCAATGTAAGCAAAATTCCCTTCTAATATGAATCATCCTATGTGTTATAGACAAACTTCTACTCTGGGTAATGTTTTAAAGACCTGGTAAATTATTCAAATTAACACTGTTTAATTCCAAAGTATAAGTACATTTTTATTCACTTGTTATTCACATAGAAAAAAAATTAATCACAATACTATACTTTTCCATTAACGCCACCAGAATGAAAACATCACTTGGTATGTATTTCCTTAAAAAAAAAAAAAAAAAAAAAAAAAACTTTGACACACAGATTCTCTTCTCTCTCTGTCTCTCTCATCCTCTCTTTCTTGTTCTCTAATAAAAGCACTAAATGTCTTGTAAATGATAACATGATTTCCAATTACAATATAAAAAAATTAAATGAAAATGAGTAGTTAGGAAAAATTATTATTTTCTATCATATTTACATAGAAAAAATTAACATTAGTGGTTTCTTTTGTTTATCCTTTCACCTCAAAAAGATAACTGAGCATTTACTGACTGTGAAAATAAATGGATGACAAAGCCGACAAACACAGTTTCTAAGAAGCTGATAAATAGGTAAGCACATTGTTAGGAGAAGAAAAATTACCTCTACTTTCTTATGAAAAGATTATAAAGAATGGCCTTGAAGTAAATGTAGTCTCTATTGCAATAAACAAGAAAAGCAATAATGGTCAAGTAAATATTAATATTTCTATTGTAGTTTTTTGTATCAATGGCTATTTATTAAATTATACCATAGGCTAATTTATCTCACAGTCAGTTTTAATTAAAACATCTGTTCACACTCCAAGGTAGGCTATGAATGATTAATTTGTTTGCCTCGCTTTCTTTTCTGTGTAGTTTCCAATCAAAGATATTCATTAGGTATTATGGCATCTTAATTTGTTCAAATTAATTAATACATGTTATCAAATAATCAAAAAAGAACTAAACATGAGCAATAATATAAAAGAACAAATAACTGTGGAATAAAGAAGACCCCTTCAGAGAAAATCAGGAGAGCTTGCTCATCACTGGACATGGCAGGACAAGTGCACTGTTTATCCTTGCTTATTTCTCAAAGGAGAGCCTGGTGATTTTATTCCAACAGGAAATGAATCAACACAAGTTAAGGTTAAAACATTGGGATGCATAAATATATAGCTAAGTTCATGTATAAGGGTTTATTTATTTCAACTATACTCTTATTTAATTTTTATATGGTTAAATTAGCATTTTCTTTGAAAGAGGGCTATGTTAGTCTGAAGATTCTTAACTGATTCTGAAAATAATGTGTTTTGACTTGTATCGACAGCAAATAACAAGAAGAAGAAGGAGGAGTGTAAGGGAGAGGGGGAGGAGGAGGAGGAGAAGGGAAAGTAGAAAAAGATATAGCCTCTTCAACTTAGGAAATAAACTGAAAATAACCAATTTGCTTGATCTATGACTTCAAATATATCTACAGAAGTTATATTTGATATATTTTGTAATGTATTGTAAATAAAATTACAACAAATTTAAAAATCTAATTGTTTTTATTAGCAATTCTAAAAATGGGCAACATATCATTCTATGAAATAGATAGAATGAGTGCTCCTCTGGATGCAGCAAGAGAGTTGGTTGTTGTAAGTTGGGAACAAAGAATTAGAATAATAAAATATAATAGATTCATTAAGATCAGGTTACTTCAAGATACTTTTCCCCTGAACGTTAAAGCAGATGAGACTTCATTATTACAATGGTTAAGGCTGTCTGGGCCCTTTCCAATTAGTTGCTGTGAATCTCCTCTTTTCAGGAAAAATTGGTCTGTCTGGGGCTTTATCTGCTTTCTTAAAGTTTCAGTCTGATTACATGGATCTTAGCATGAGTGACTCCATTTTGATTTTGTCTGTAGGAGACTAATGTAGGAGCTCAGTCCAAGACAATGACCTCCATTAAATTTATAGCACTCTGGGAGGCAGAGGCGAGAGAATTGCTCAAGGTCAGGAGTTCAAAACAAGCATGAGCAAGAGCGAGACCCCGTCTATACTAAAAATAGAAAGAAATTAATTAGCCAACTAAAAATATATAGAAAAAATTAGTCGGGTATGGTGGCGCATGCCTGTAGTCTCAGCTACTTGGGAGGCTGAGGCAGAAGGATTGCTTGAACCCAGGAGTTTGAGGTTGTTGTGAGCTAGGCTAACGTCATGGCACTATAACCCCGGGCAACAGAGTGAGACTCTGTCTCTAAATAAATAAATAAATAAATAAATAAAACATATTTGTGAATAAAATTATACAATGATGGGATCTTTTTTAAAAAAAAGGTTTATATGTGTATCATACTATGCAATTTGAAATCTTTACCTATAATAAAATTAAGCAATTTCTGAAGACCTTTCTACCTATTTTTTATTTATCTAAGCTTCTTTCCTTACTTCTTTGAACATCCCTACTTAATATTAGTTCATTTGAATAAATATTATATTTAAAAATCATAGTGTAATCAGGTAAGTATAAAATTAAAATGCAATTACCAGATGTAATTATTTTACTTCTAAAATATCTGCACAACTTAAGTAATCCCTGAGAATTAACAAAGAAGGTTGCATCCTATCATTAAAATGTTAATGTAAATAAATGATCATATTATATTTGACACGGTTGGCTCACAATTTCAGTTATAGATAATTTTAGCAATCCACAGGATAATTTTAACACCAGTTTTGATTTAATGGCTTTTCCCCACAATTGCTAAATGTATGTGTTTTCAATTTTTTCATCTTGTAGGACTTTCCCTCACAATCATTTATAATCCAAGGTTGTCAGCAGCAATCTGAAAAAAAAATGCAATTATCCTCAATAAGTGCACAACTGAATTTATGAACTTGACTTACATAAATTCCTCCAAAATTATAATAATTACCTTAAGAATTTTAAAATTTAAATTATCATTAATATACATACAATAATTGGTATACATTTCTTATTTCTATTAACAGTTTAACAGTGGAGGCCAGGTAAAAGAGCTTCCTCATTTGCACATTAGAAAGAGAACTTTGCCATCAGTTTATGATCTAATTAGTCCATCTACATATTTATTACACAGGAGACAGTATGCCTGACAGGAGAGAAGCCATAAGGTAAAAAACAGTTTGCAGCCTATCTTCTACTATGCCACAGTAACTATCACCTCCTGTTCCTTCTGTGCTCCAGGCAACACGAAGGTGGAGTGAGGTGAAAAGTTGCAAACTTTGGTCCCTAAAGAGGAAAGAAAACCACCTTAGACATTCAAAGAAATCCAATGTTTATTTGTAATGAATTATTTTCATTTTTATTTTTATTCTACAATATTTCAGCAGAATCTGACTTTCTTTTTCTATGTATGGTCTATATTTATGAGAGGTTGTACTGTTATTATATTCTATAGGTTTACAGGTGATATTCTAAATTAAAAGTTCTTATGGATGGAATAACATGTATAAGAATAGGGAGATTTCAATGGAAACAAAATATAATTTAAATATCAATTTATGACGGTGATAAGAAGGATGTTGCCAGGTTGAAGACCTATCTAAGGAAGACTTTAAGTATGTGTTAATGAGCTGGATTGTCATTGCTTCACTCAAGCAACTTTTAAAGGCTGGAACAGATGGAAATGTTATTTAAGTATATGGCTGTAGCCCAGATATAAAATTAGTTATTGGACTCAGCTTTGTTTTTATTGTGTGATTTTTAAGTTATGTGAGCACAAAGAGCTTTACTGCAGTAAGTTTTAATTTATTACAAGTGGCATTCCACTACATTGTACTTTTTTAAAAATGGGGTATTTCATTTCAATTTAAATGAATGTCTTAAATGAAAAAACTTAACAACAGTAGAAAAACTCTAAGTTGCATGGCTAGATGGGAGAAAAACAGGGATATGCAGTTGTCTTACTGTAGTGTTATCTCTCGTTTTCCCTTTTTTCCCCTTTTTTTGATACCTTGTAGTTACATATTCTGATGATTTAGATCAGCATAGGAGAGATTTTTTTCCTCCCCAAATCCTTATTCCTGTCTAATATAGTGGATCCTCTGCTGTGAATTCAGGCATTACTATTGAACATTATTTTTGTTTTTAAACTAAGCAATTAAATGGAGTAAGAAGAGTTAGGTAGTAACTACTTGATTCTTAAGATCCATATGGTAAACCTATATTAACAAACAACAATAAAAAAAAGAACATTAAAGATGTAAAGAAAAGTATGAAGTTTATGACAGTCTGTGGCAGCTTGAAACAGTTAAAAGTTTCTTTTTGAACTTCCTTTACCTTGGAAAAACAGTGAGAGGGCATTTAAGGTAGATTTTTTAACATGGGGCATTGCTCAGAGATTTAATTTTTTCTTCTTACATTTCAGAAGCATAATTACCATGTCAACATTAACATTTCAGGTATTCCTTCTTGGGCCACATATTGTGCAGTTACCAATTTTGGGGCATTTAATAAATGCCTCTACACAGTCTCTCTTAAATAAAACATTGGCTCTGGCAAAATTTCCAACAATTACACATGCTGTATAATTTATTTTCTTGATTAATATAGGCACAATTTTGTATTCTGATGAGATAGTCTACTTAGCACTTAGGGGTGTAGTTAAACTATTCTCAAATATTGCACTTATTCTGGCTAGAATTAATGTTGGTTTTCGGTAGTGAAGAAAGAATATAATTGTAATTCTTAGCATACTATTACACACATGTATATATGTATGTGTGTATGAATGTGTGCACATGTTCTTTTCACTTAGTTTCTATAAAGGATTTTGATAGTCAGATAGTATACATATTATGGTGTAGAGAGAAAGTGAAGTAAATGCTGCAGAAATTCCTATAAAACCTAATGTGTCCAATAAAAATTTGTAACAAAATCTAGTATCATGCTCTATGGTGCCCATTGAGTTAAATAATTTCAACCCACAAATTGCTTCCATACATGCCTTTGGTAAATAATTGATAGCTGTGTCTAGAGCATTTAGGCTTTCATATAGCAAATATTTTGGATAAAATGTTATTTTTCATTTTTAAGACATTGTCTCCCACACTTCAAAGTGATAACCTCAAGTTTTGGCTCAATAAGTGAATCTAACATACAGAGTTTCTGTAAGTGAGTTTGTTCATCTCAGCAAAATTTATATAGGGCAAAAATGAACATCTGAGAAAGTGCAGCACATCATTTAACACAATTCAATCTTTTGGACTAGCTTGAAACGGAAGATGAATTACCTTTTATTTCTAGAGCAGAATCCCATTTAGGGTTTAAGGTCAATAAAACACACATCATGATTTATGTATCTTTACTGTTGAATTTTTACCCAAAACATTTCAAATAAATAAATTTTAAAAATCAAATAATCATTCAAGCATATGCTATATAATACATATATATATACATACATTATATATATCTTTAGATTGAGTGAGGACTGTTTGAAATAATGAATATTGGAATTTAAGATATTGGTTTAAAACATGATATTTCAAGAGTAGTTAAGCCAGTAGTGATGGAATCTGCACTAAATCTTTCTCTTCCTGATCTTTAGTCTTTACTCTAATGTATACATGGATAAGATGAATCCAATACACCTATCTGTTTTGCACTTCTACCTCCGGAAAATCATCATAGAGATTTTACTCATAATATGTTGTTTGCAAGTACAAAATCTGTGAGCACTAGCTACAGATCCATAAAAAAAGCATATATAATTGTGAGCATTTGACATCAACTGGAAATTCTACACATTTTCAATATCATTTCTTCAGTTTCCCCCTACTTTTATGACCTTAACTTTATGAAAAATTAATTAAACTTCTTTGATATATTTAGGTTTAAGTTCTGTGCTTTAATTTTCTAAGAGAAATCAAATATTATCAAGTGTTTACTAACCTGTATAATCCAATAATCTTAAGTACTCTTTAGATTATGAATAGTAAATTTAATGATGCATTCAAATATCACTTACAAATTTGGTAACATTTCCTATAAATTAAAATCTCAAGTCAAAATCTATAAAATATTCTATGTTGGAAGCATAGAAATCCATTAGATTTTCACCTAATATGACAAATTATCCCAAACATTGCAAGTGTTAAATAACATGCATGCATACACACACACACACATATACACAGTCTTAGTCTTTTAGTGTTGCTATAACAGAATATCATAGACTGAGTAATTTATTATAAACAGAATTTTATTGGCCCACAGTTCTGTAGGTTGAGAAGTCCAATATCAAAGTCTCAGCAAGATTGGGGTCTGGTGTGGGGCCATCCATCCCTCCCTAGATGGCACCTTGAATACTGCATCCTCCAGATTGGAAGAACACTGTTCCTCACATTAAAGAATATCAGAAGATCTGAGCGAGAACTCACTACCTAAAGACCCTTGTTCAAGGCATTAAAACCACCTATGAGGGCAGAGCCCTCATACTCTATTAATCTCTTAAAGGTCCCACCTCTTAATAATGTTACAAAGGCAACTAAATTTCAACATGTATTTTGCAGGGACCAAACATTCCAACCATAGTATTTAGAAAACAAATATTACTAATGTGTATTTAATACATGTTAAGTTCACAGGTGCTAAAGACACTTATCAAATAAGGTAGAAAATTATGAAACGTGTGCTAAGCAATTTAGAGTTATTTTCAAGATAGTTCAATTTAGCTTTTTCAAGGAATTTGAGACAACCTTCTCAGATCACTAATTTTCCATAGTAGACAGTAAATTTGGTTGAGATGAATTTTCTACTGATATAGAGCACCATACTGGTCCACTATTATAGGTTTGTATAAAAAATAAAATAGAAACACAAATCCTTGAGACTTCCAATTCTGATAATAAGGCAATTCACATATCCTGAAAAACTTTCTTTTTTGAAAATATATGAATATGCTTACTAAAATATACAAAACAAATTTAAAGGCATTTTTCAACCTATAAGAACTGAAGGCAAATCATTTTCACATACCAAAATGAAGTACATCTCCAGAGATAAAAGCTATTATCTAAGCTAGAAATTTCCCCAGGAAATTGGAATATTACTGCTAATTTACAGAATCCTATTGAATAACTTTATGGGGTCAGCAGGAAGGTTCTAATGCCTACAGAAGAGGAGAAAACAGACTGGAAGCCCCAGAATAGTCTAAATCGCCCTTATGGCTATGAAAGTATGAACCAGAAAAAGGGGGGAAATAACTCTCAGGAAATAGAGAGAGCAAGAATAAAAATTGCTTCAAACACAATCTGGGTACAATGGGGAAAATAATTCTTTAAGTATTTATACTAAAAGTTTAAGTTTCATGCAGATTTGAGGGTTGAATTCACCCCACACATGTACCACCATTGAGAAAGAAAGAGCACGCACATCAAGGGCAACAGCAACAAAAAGCGTCAGGCTTATTATTACTTTAAAGTGATTCACAATTAAAATATTCTCTAGATCCCAACAAAAGCAATATGCATAGCTTTGTTGGAGAAGAAAATATGCTACCAGGAATGTTAAGGATTCTGACAAATAGAATTTATACAACAATTATTACAAAGTTATCTCAATGTTTGACTTATGTATTTTGAATCAATAATATCAATATAAGTTTTACATTCTATATATTTTGCACGTTATTACAAGAAATAATATTTCTTGAGCGGAAATATTCAACTCGGAGGTGATAGTATACAGGATGTGTAAGAACATAAAAGTGCTTTTGAAAAAGACTGAGCTTACTGATGCCCTTTCTTCCTAGTGCAACTTAACAAAACAAAATATGGACTTTGTTAAAAATAGAAAAGCCTAGGCAAGACGACAAAGAAAAATTAAAAGAAACATTTAGCCATGATTTTTCACCTTAAAAGCTTTTTTAAAGTTATTATATTAATTTTAAGCTAAACTAGTAGAAAATAAAAAAAAAAGCTGACTCTTCCTGAAAATAACTACAGGAGAAAAAATGGCAAAACAAAGATGAAGAGGTTGTGGATGTTACTCAAGCCAAGCACTTTCATAAGCAGGGCAGAGATAAGGTTTTTAGGAGCAAATAATGGAATTATTTATTATCAGTAGGTTCCCAGTGTGTGCAGCTTCAGAATATCCACAGCACCATCAAAACCTGAAATGTGTTGCCTTGCCTGAGGTCTCAAGTCTTTTAAATACTAGTTAGTACCCACATTTGACTCATTCTGTAAATCTTAATCACCCCAGGTCATACCCTGAGGTGTTGCAATTTTAAGGGATCAACAACATAAGTCTTTCATTCATCACTTAAATTCAAAAATATTCCCCATAGTTTGAAAAGTCAAGACAAAATTATCATTGTTATTATAATAAAATTCACTGATGAATATACTTTATATCTGAGGGTTTAGTCATTCTTCACTAGAAACTCAGATGGATTTTTCCATCCAGTCATGGACATAGTTGGAAAACCATAAGGCTTACCTGAGAAGAGGCAGGTCAATTTTACTGCCTGGTAAAGAGCAAACTCCAAAAGGTGGCTTTTGTAGAAGAGAATATTATGATAATTTTGATATAAATTAAAATATAAACTTAATTTATATTTTAATTTTGATTAAATTAAAATATAAATTAAATTATATCTATAAAGTTGTTAACACTTCATTGGCATTTTATAAGATTTAATAAACATTAGCTAAAATTTTGTGATTGTGTCAATTTTATGGAACTATATGGGAGAGGATACTCATGTTGTGTTTGAATATTTTATTCTTTCTATGTTCAATAGAGTATTTAAAAATTTGGTATTAAGAGATAAAGGAACAAATAAATTTACTGTTAGTTCCAGAGCTGAAAGGGAGACACCAAAGCCTCATGTGTAGCAAAATGCTGTTTATTTGGAACATCTGGGTGCAGATGAGTGGAGGCTGCAAAAAGCATCCAGGAGAGAAAAGGGAAGAGCCTTGGGTTTTATAGAGGGTTTTCTGAGAGGAGTAAATAAATTATTTTCAAACAACCAGGAGGGATAAGGAAATTAAGTTCCCCTCTTGCATTCCATTTCTTTATCTCCCTAGGGAACAACCAGGAGGGATAAGCTTAGCCCTTATCAGGAGGGATAACAAAAGTAAATTCGCCTTTTGCATTTCATTCCCTTATCTCACTCTATGTGACAGTATTTGGAGATAGGGCCCCTAAGGGAGGTGATTAAGGCTCCTTGAAGTCATAAGGGTAGGGCCCTAACCCAGAAAAAAAAAATTGTATCTTTAAAATAAGAGACAATAGATATCTTTCTCTCTACTTCTCTTCAGGCTCACAGAGGAAAGAGCATGAGATCATCTGAGGAGAGAGCAAGAAATCAATTGCCTACAAGCCAGGAAGACAGGCCTTACCAGAAGCCAACCCCGAGGGCACCTTGATCTTGAACTTCCACCTTCCAAAACTGTAAGTATGAATTTCTATTCTTTAAGCCGCCCAAACTTTGGTATTTTGTTATGGCAGACAGAGCACACTCATACAGTGAATGTCTCTGTGCTTTCCTGCTTTCCCATAGCACCGAGGTGAAGATGTAAGTTTCTCAATGTCAGAGAATTTCTATGGACTCAGGTTTAAGGAATGATTTCTGGGAGATATACACAGTAAAAAAAAAAAAAAAAAAAAAATGCAACTTATATGAGACACTGCATTTAGCAGGAGAAGGAATTGACTTCCAAACTATTATCAAAAATGAAAATCCTTCTACTTCCAGGGGTAGCAAAAAATCTGCTGATAAATTCTCCTATTTTTAAATAACATACAATCTTCCCTGTATGGTGACTCAACTGAATATGTCCACATGTTTTTGATGCTGTCCTGAGACAGGGGAAGTGATGAGCAAAGAAAGAACAGTGTGTTCTGGAAATAGAGAAAGATCTAGTGACTGAACTTAAATTGTTTTATTTGACTGTCAGAATCAAAATATGAAGAATTTTCTGACATTGGGTTTTTAGAATAAAGATATTGAAAGTGGAAAGGATGAGAAATGTAACTAGCATTTACTTAATGCTTACTCTAGTTCTATCTGACCTAAGTGTAGTATCCCAACCTTCACGGCAACTCTGGGATCAGTTTGCTGATATTAAAGATGAGAAAATGAGCCCCAGAAAACTCAAGGAGCTTTCTAGGTGACACAAGTGGTAAAATATAGAGAATTTTTCTAGCACAACAAACTGTACCTCACCTCTGTGTTTTTAATTACCATTGTATACTATGTCTCTTTTATTTTTCATTGGAATTTCCTTCCTTTTAACATCTTTAAAGACTAATTAGTTATGCTTATGTAATGTTATGTTAATAATGACAATCCAAAAGTGACTGAGGGAAAGAGCTCAATCATTTCATTCAAAGGAAGTTTATTAAGCCGAAATTTGAGGAGGTATCAAGGAAAAACACAAGACACAGAAGCATCTGTTTTTTTCCAAGGCAGGATTTTGGAACTCAGTATTTATAGGGGGAAGGGAATTCAGAAAGGAAAAGGAGGACAGAGTGGAGTAGGCAAATGGTTACACTGTTGTGAGGCCCAGGAAATCTATATTTTACATAAGATAAGGTAAATGAAGAGAAAAAGAGAGTGAAGGAGAATCAATTATGTGGATGTCCGTGCGTAGGTAGAAAATGATTGATTTTGTCATGTCGCTGTTCCACACTGGGGAAAATCAACTTGTAATCAACATTATTAGTGTGGAATTGAGCAGACTTTAGCTTTAGGAGCTAGACTTAAAGCCTGTAGACATAAAGTTACAATTTGCAATGTGCTTGTTTACAGGGGCTAGCAAGGAATTTCCTTATGCATGATCTGTGGGGGCAGTCCTTGCAGATGCCTGAGACCTTTCACCTTTTTCTGGGGATCTAGCTAATGCATAATGTTAGTAACAGCTATTCATTTGGAAGGCATGACTCAGCCTCCAGGTTTGGCCTTTCCTTTTGCATAAGGAGTTAGGAGGCAGTCCTGATATTTTCATTTTCCTTTACATAGGTAAACATGTTTAGTAAAAAGCATACTTTTTATTATAATCATGTAGAGAATTAGTATCTCATAATTCTTTAAAATATCTAAATATGAGTAAAAAAAATCTAATTTATTAAGAAGGTTTGTTACAGCGACTGACCAGGGAAAAAACTGAGTGGCACACAGAGAGTCGGAGAATCAGCTTTTATTTTGCCTGTGGCTCAGAAGGGCATGCCACCAAATTCTGAGCACCACTTCCTTGTTCTTCTCCTGTTTTATACAGTTCTAGCAGTTACAAACAACCAATCAACTGTGAGCATAAGCAGTTGTCCAATCAGCGCTGAGATTCAAAAGCAACCAATCAGCAGCAGTATTGAAAGAACACCAGCAATAAGCAACTAGCTATAAGCATACATATATCCAATCATCAGCATGCTTTGCATATATCGCACCCAGGGACTTCCCCATCAGCTTCACAAGACCAAGGTACAAAGTGCAAGACCAAAATGGCCTTAACGTCTACTCAGCCTTACCACATTTTAGACAGATTTCTTCCTGACTATAGTCCCCAACCTCTCTTTTCTTAGAGCATTTACTTTAGAAAACTTCTAAATGTAAATTTTCTCTGTCCCTTAGGTATGCAAATATTCTCCAAGCCTCTTTTGCAGGAATGTCTTTCTGAAGGACTTAGGAGCCATGCCTTTGAAATGTAATCATCAAGAAAGATAAAGGGTAGGACCCTAACTTGCCTGAGTGCCAATCAGCAAACACAGGCAGTCTAATCACCTTGACCAACCCTCCAGCATCATTCACCACAGCTTTCTCAGCACTTAAAAAAGTCTCTCACCTTTTATTTCAAGTGGAGTTGAGTTCGATTTCTCTCTAATATTGCAATAGTCTTTAAATAAAATTTTCTCTGCCTCTGTTAAAGAAAAATACAGAGCCAGACAGTAGTTAAAATGATCAATCAAACAAACAAACATACAAACAAACAAAAAGAAACCAGATTTTACTTGGTAGTGATACGGAAAACGTCGAGCGCCGGGATGCAACTGCTTGCCACCTCCCTGTTGCTCCGCATCTCAGTGGGCCAATGCTGCGAGTGGCCAGTTGGAGGGCACACTGCTGGGCTGGGCCCCACGGGCCGAAATATGGCCGGGCCCACGTGCTGCCACCAGCTTCCAGCAGTGCTGCTTGTGTGATCTTGGTTGGGTAATTTTTGAATCCCACTGTTTTTAATTGGATGTTAAAGCTTGATGTTGATTGGATATTAAAGCTTGTAGTTGATTGGACGCTTTTTGAGCCCTACCAAGGGTATAAAAGCAGGAGGAGAACAAGGAAGAGGGGGCAGAAGGGTCAGAAGATCAGAAGACAGGAAGAGAGCTGTACCAATAGGTGTGCTGAGCCTGCTGTAGAAAAATAAAGACTGTTCTCCGACTGTGACTCTTCGTGTGCCGCTCCGTTCTTTCCCCAGTCAAGAGCTGTAACACTAGCTGTACACATTGCCGCAACAGTAGTTCTTACAAAAGTGGGGTGGGGGAAAAAGACCTCAGAATAGAGCTGGCCTCATTTCTAAATACAGCAAGGATGACTAGAGATTTGTAGCCAACAAGCAGTTTGGGGAGGTGGAAGAGGAAAGATTTGTCAACAGATAGAATACAGTAGCGCCCCCTCCATTATTCTCCATTTTACTTTCTACAGTTTTAGTTACCTATAGTCAACTATGGTCTGAAAACATTCAATGGAAAATTCCAGAAATAAACAATTTATAAATTCTAAGTACAACACAAAACCACTGTTCTGAGTAGTGTGATATGATTTCATGCCATCCGATCTGGGGGGTGAATTATCTGTCCAGGATATCCATGCAATCTATGCTCCCCACCTGTTAGTCACTTAGTAGCCTTCTCCATTTTCAGATCAACTGTCCCAATATCACAGTGCTTGTTTTCAAGTAATCCTTATTTTACTTAATAATGGACCCAAAGTGCAAGAGTGCTGATGCTGACAATTAGATATGCCAAAGTGGTGTTGTAAAGTGTTTGTTTTAAGTGTAAAGGTGAAAGTTTTCAACTTAATAAGGAAGGGAAAAAAATCATATGCTGAGATTGCTAAGAGCTACAGTAAAAACAAATCTCTCAGTGAAATTGTGAAAAGGGAAACAGAAATCAAAAGCTTTCTGCACAGCAAAGGAAATAATCCACAGAGTTAGTACCTACAGAATGAGATAAAATATTTGCAAACTATACGTCAACAAAGGGCTAATATCCAGAATCTACAAAGAACTCAAATCAGCAAGAAAAAATCATCAACCCCATTAAAAAGTGGACACAAAACATCAACAGCAATTTTTCAAAAGAAGTGAGAAAAGTGGCCAACAAATATATTAAAAAAATACTCAACATCACTAATCATCAGGGAAATGCAAATGATTAATATGATCACAATTAGCTAGCACCTTACCCCTGTCAGAATGGTCATTTTTCAAAAGTTAGAAAACAACAGATGTTGGTGTGGGTGCAGAGAGGAAGGAATGCTTATTATACACTGTTGATGATACTGCAAATTAGTACAATTTCTAGGAAAAATGACTTCTATGGAGTTTCCTCAAAGAAATAAATGTAGACCTCCCATTAGATCTGCCAATCCCACTACTGGGTACCTACCCGAAAGAAAGAAGCCATTTTATCAAAAAGACACCTGCACTCAAATGTTATTGCAACACAATTCAAAATTGCAAATATGTAGAATCAACTTAAGTGCCCATCAATTCGTCAGTGGCCTAAGAAAATGTGTGTGTATATACACACACGCACGTGAGCACATATACACCATGGAATATTATTTACCCATAAAAAGGAATGAAATAATGTCTGTTTCATTAACTGGGATGGAACTATATACACCATTATCCTAAGCAAAGTATCTTAGGAATGGAAAAACAAACACCATATATATATTCTCTAATAATTAGGAGCTAAAGATGCGTACACACGGCCACAAAGAGATGTAAAGGACATCAAAAACCAAGAAAAGGGGAGGGTGGGAGGGAATGAGGAGTGAAAACTTATCTATTGGGTAAAATGAACACTATTCTAATGATAGGGACACTAAAAGCCCCAGCTTTAGCCTTACACCTTACATGGTATCCATGTAACAAAAACGTTTGTATCCCCTTAATATTTTGGGGAAAAATATATAATTATATATATTTCCTTTATTGTTGCACTCAAACTGCAAAAGATATGGCCACAGCATATCGTAAGTGCTTAAACTTCATCATAGGTATTTATATATGAATAGTATATCTAGGGTTTAGTGCTATCTGCAATTTCAGGCATCTATTGGGGTCTTTGAAATTATCCCCTGCTGATAAGGCAGGGCTACCATATTATTAAGAGAAGATGTCAAGGGTAGGAAGAATCCTTGCTAAACTGACTTAACAGGATTCTTGTTGAAGACAGGCAAGTGTGATTAGGTATCTCCCAGGGGATGGTGAAGGATGAGGAAACTCTTCATATATTTCAGATATTGAGGGTGATTAGACATTGAGGGTAGCAGATTTTCATGAAACAGACTTAGCAGAATTCTGCTAAAACTGAACTTTGCAGGCCTGAGTACAAGGACAAGGCCTAGTCGAATAAAAGGCTTAGAGGAGCCCGACTAAAATTTGGTCAGAGTCTTTGTCACCTGTTTAACTAATCTGGAGCAATCTTTCATTGGCACAGTATATTCCAGAAATATTCCCAAAAGTTCCAGTCTTATGGTCCTTTGAAAATGCTTGTTCAGCCTCACAAATAGTAGCTCAAAATGTTCTGTCATGATCGATTGTCCACACAATATCGAGAAAGACATCCAATTCCCTGATAACACAAGTATATTGAATGTCTACTTCCTACAAGTTAATTGTTGCATTGATTTTCTCATTTTTAAATCCTGACACTAGTGTCATACAGACATGCCTATTTAACTCATATAGGGCAGAGTACATACAACTTAATCCCTGAGTAATAGTCATATTTTTCCATGTGCACCGAGAATGGTGGTGGTGTGATATCGCCATCGCTCTTTCTCAGGGTGTGCCTAAGATTTTTGCTACACAGGTTCTAGTGTTTATGATGTCTGTATAATGGTGGAGATGTGATCTGCTTTCCATTTTGAGATTAGGTTATGTGTTTCATATTAGTAATGTGTTTCAAATTAGTTCATTATGGGTAAAAAATGATGGGCATATTTCATCTTGGTTTGTCTGAACATCTCTGAATTTTAAAGATTTGCAATTAAATGTCAACACCTGCCATTAATGGGGTCAGGGAAATAGATCACAGTAAATGACATAAAACAAAAACATTCTTCCTGTTTAATTCTATCAGTTATGCTTACTGTAAGTATAAAGTACCAGATTACTGCAAACACAAGACTAAGAATGACAGATGACATTGAGCTTGCTATTTTATATATACCATGCACTAGTCTGGAGATCTAATGATCTACAACATGATGGCTATAGTTAATAAAATTGTATTGCATTAGGGATTTTTGTTAAATAAGTAAATTTTAGCTGATCTTAAAACAAAAACTGTAACTATGTGAGATGATGGGTATATTAATTTGCTTCACTATAGTAATCATTTTAAACCATTTTACTATCTATATGCATCCCATAACATAATGTTGTAAACCTAAGATATACACAATAACATGTATTTTAAAAAAGTCAAAGTGGCTTCCAGTATCATCAGAGCCTCCCCAAATTTTTCTTCCTACTTAGTTAAGATCAAAGAAAATTATTAAATTTAAATTTTAATTAGGTTAAAAAATTTTTTTCAAATATCAATGATGTTCCTTTAATAATATATTTATTACATTATTTTTCAATAGACATTCCACTCAAGGTAATGTAGTGGATTTAAAGACAAATTTAGAGGCTCCTGCTATCAGGAATTCTGACATGAGGCAGAAACTACATATTCAAAAAAACAACATAGGATGTGATTACTCTATAAAGGTGAACAGATAAAACTATTTAAATTTAGAATTTTAATCAGCTTCAGGCTATAACCAGCCATACAAAAGTCAAATAAAATTTATGTTTTTATGAAAAGGAAATAACATCTTTATATGCATCAAAGTCTAAAGTATAATTATATTATTTTTTACAATTTGTTTCATTGAATTTAAAAAGCAGAAAGTATTTTAATGAACACAGATGTACATGTTAGTTCATGTTTTCTAAGGATTTGAACTGGATCAGGTAATTAAAAAGAGAAAATAATATATTGCAGATTTTTAAAAATGCATTGTTATTTCAAATGTTCATGTATTTTTTGAATAATGGTGTGTTCTCTTGCATTTGAAATATGCAACTTGACAAATTACTGAAATTTGCATATGAAGCACATCGATTTAACTTTCTGGAAATAGCCTTAATATTTACTGACTCATTGCTACTTTTCTTACCTGATTTTTCCTCCTAACCAACCAAAGATTTCTTAGATCATTCAAATTGGAGTTGAAAAATAACACTGTCAGAATTCCTTTGGATATATATTAAAACAAGTTCTACTTTTTGGCCTCTATCCCTTCTTAGACCTATTGAATCAAATTTTTTGGAGTGATGGTAGAATTTACTGTATTTTAAATAAGTATGGATGGTAATTCTTTTGTTCAATGAAAATTGAGAGCCACTAACGTGTATGTTGTCCTGGAGTGACAGAAAAAAAATTGCTTACTAGGACAAAAGTAACCATTTAAATATAATATTAAACTCACAATTTTTTTTTTTTATTTCGGCATATGATGGGGATACAGATTTTAAGGTTTCAATAAATGCCCTTTCCCCCCTCCCCCTACAAGTCTGAGTCTCCAGCATGACCATCCCCCAGACGGTGCACTTCTCACTCATTATGTATGTATCTACCCATCCCCCCCTCCGTCCCCCTGCCCAATACACTATTATTGTAGTACCTATGTGTCCACTTAGGTGCTGCACAGTTAATACCAGTTTGCTGGTGAGTATATGTGGTTCTTGTTTTTCCATTCTTGGGATACTTCACTTAGTAGTATGGGTTCCAGCTCTAACCAGGAAAATATTAGATGTGCTATATCACCATTGTTTCTTAGAGCTGAATAGTACTCCATGGTATACATATACCACATTTTATTAATCCATTCTTGGATTGATGGGCACTTGGGCTGCTTCCACAGCCTTGCGATTATGAATTGTGCTGCTATAAACATTCGAGTGCAGGTGTCTTTCTTGTAGAGTGTCATTGGATCTTTTGGGTAGATGCCCAGTAATGGGATTGTTGGGTCAAATGGTAGATTTACTTATATCGCTTTAAGGTATCTCCAAATTGCTTTCCACA
>VSMD01108172.1:0-61533 GCA_008750895.1 Mirza zaza | reverse complement strand
TTTTAATAGAGATTAGTGAGTTTGGATCCCTTGCTTAGACTCCCAGGAGTTGTATCACTCTTGTGTGCATGACTCCCCTAACAACTACTAGTATGAGGCAGGAGGCACTGTGATAAGCTATGAGTTTACTCTCTCTTTTTGTTGTTTGTAGTTTTCATGGGGGAGGGGTCAGTTATCAAGCTATTCCAATACTTTTGTAATGAGCTCTAACCCCCTAAATGTGTCAAATAGGAATCTCAGTCTTTGGGGAGCGTCGTGCCACTCCCAGGGGTTCCTTGAGCCCTGTTACCTATTTAGATGTGGTAATGCAAGCAACAGGTATTGGCAAGGCTAAGAGAGTATATATCAGAGTTTGCCTGATCTGTGGCTAGGGGACAGCTGCTAAAAAGTTATTCAGAGATATTTTGCCAATTATGTAGGGCAGCTCCTGGTGGGAGGTGTCTTTCGGTGCAATTGCTAGGGAATCTGGTTGAGATTTTCCTTCCCAGAACACAAGCCTCTAATTTTGCAACTGCCTGGATACCAAGGGCAAGCCCTTGTTTTTTGCTTTTATCAGATGATCCAAACCAACTCTTGTTACTCCACCCCTCCAAGGATGGGTTTATCTAGTTGGTAGGAAATAAAAGCCTCAGGGCTGTTGAAGAGGCCCTGCCCACGGCTTCTAAGGGACACAGATCAGAGAGCGACCTGCCTGGCTGCTCTGCTCCTGCGTAAGAGGGGTCAGGCCCTTCCCTAGAAAATACCAGTGGCCTGGTTGCAGATAAGGACCCTCCACAACCCAGGGGATCTCAGCCCTAAAATCAGGGCTGAGACTGGGGCTTGATCCTTTGGCTGGAGGCCCTGTCTACCAGCTCGCGTCAAGGAGATGGCCATGGGCCTCAGGTTGGATAACAGTCTAGAGAAGCTGTTACTAAACCCTTTCAGGGGAGGGATCTGGCCCTTTGAAGAGAAATGGGCCTGCAGTGGATAATAAGCAAGAAGAGGTAGCAATCCAGCCTCTGGTTTCAGCTTGAAAAATGGTTTGTTTCACAAATCCGCCCAGGGGTGGAGTCCGTAGCTTTGGAGAGAAGCACCCAGCCCACAACTCAAGAAACTGCAGGTCATACTGTTGTCCCAGGTCACAGTTGGAAAATTGGTCTCCTTCCCAACTCCACCCTGCTAGGGCGAGGTCTGTTTTTGAGGTGCAAAACACAGGTGGCTGGGTGGAATGGGGGACCATCCGACCTCACTGGGAGGAATCACCTGGAGAGCAATCTCTCTCCCTCTTCTGCCCCCTTACAGGCGGAGCTTGAACTGCCCGAGTCCACCAGACAACTCAGCCAAAAGAGCGGTCTCTCTCACTTTTCTGAGCCTTCAAAAGTGAAGCATAACCCGTTGGTGTGTACAGAACCCCCCCATCCATAGAGTCCCAGCACAATGCAATCAAGAGTTCAAAATGCTTTCCGCTCCTGTCTCCTCTACAAACCACTTGCCTGCCTGTGTTACCTGTTCACGCTGCTCACGCTGACTTCAGGCACTTACCTGCCTACGTGGGTGTGGGGGTCGGTGAAGGAGAAGACATCCCCCTATGGGACAGATCACACTATCCCGGCTGGCTGGCCACTGAGCGCAGCCGACCTGTGCTCCAATCCTTGCCGTACAACTCGCACTCTCGGAACATTGTGGCAAATCCACTGAGTCACTTTCCTCCTATTCCCAACACTGCTTCACCCTCAATGCTTCCTTTAAATTCCCCAAAGCGGATCCTGTGGGAATACTACCCACTTGAGTGATTTAGACTGCTCTCTTCACCTCCCACTCTGAGAGCAGAGAGCCAGGAGGTCATCCCTAATCCACTATTTTGTCAAAGAATCTTTTGATGTCCTCGTTTGTGAAATAATTGTTCAGCAGAAGGTTGTTTAGTTTCCAAGACTTTGTGTAGAAATGACAGTTTCTGTTAGGGTTGATTTCTACTTTTATTCAACTACGATTTGAGAAGATATGTGGTATAATTTCTATTTTTTAAAAATTTTTGAGACATGCTTTGTGTCCTAGGATATGGTCAATCTTAGAAAATGTACCATAAGCTAATGAGAAGAACATGTATTCAGTGGTTTTTGGGTAGAAGGTCCTGTAGATGTCAGTCAGGCCCATTTGTTCTGAAGTTCTGTTTAAGTCTATTAATCTTTGTTAATTTTCTGTTTGGAGGATCTGTCCTGTGCTGTCAGCAGGGTGTTGGAGTCTCTGGCTATTATGGTGTTTCTGTTTATCAATTTGTTTAGATCAAGTAGAGTTTGCTTTAAGATTCTGGGTGCGCCTAAGTTGGGTGCATACATATTTAGAATTGTTATGTCTTCTTGTTGAACTGTACCCTTCACCATTATATAGTGACCTTCTTTGCCTTTCATCACTTTTGTTGGTTTAAAAAATAAGTTGTCTGAAATCAAAACTGCCACGCCAGCCTTGTTTTGGCTTCTGTTTGCTTGAAATACTGTTTTCCACTCCTTTACGTTTAGTCTAACTGCATTCTTGCAGGATAGATGTGTTTCCTAAAGACAGCAGATACTTGGCTTGTATTTTTTTTTATTGATTCGGCCAGCCTATGTCTCTTGAGTGGGGAGTTCAAGCCATGCACATTTATTGAGAGAACTGATAGATGGGGAAAATTTCTGTTCATTCTGTTGGGTTGAACTTTGTTGCTTTGTTTTCTCTCTTGAGCCATTGTGGTATCTGGCCTTTGATCTTTAGCTTTTGAGTGGTTTTACATTTGTGAGTGTTTATTGTGCTGATCCGTGTGTAACTCTGTTTTGAGTACTTCTTGGAGGGCTGGTCTTGTCTTGGTAAATTCTCTCAGTCTTTGCTCATCTGAGAGTGTTTTTATTTCCCTTTTGTATAGAAAACTTAGTTTTTCTGGGTACAAGATTCTAGGCTGGGCATTATTCTGTTTCAGAAGAGTGAGAATGGGGCCCCAGTCTCCTCTTGCTTGTAAGGTTTCAGTTGAGGAGTGTGGCATTATTCAGTTGGGCTTTCCTTTGTATATTACTTGTTTCTTTCACCTTACACCTTGTAGAAAGGCCTCTTTAGTGGACATTTTGGTCAGTCTAATAACTGCATGTCTTGGTGTCTTCTGGTTTGCATTGAATCTCCAAGGGGTCTTTTGAGCTTCTTGTACCTGGATATCTCGATTGTTAACAAGGCCTGGGATATTTTCCTCTATTATATCTTCAAATAGCTTATCCAACCCTTGTGTGTTTTCTCCTTCACCTTCAGTGATCCCCATAACTATGACGTTAGGTTTCTTCACATAATCCCACATTTCTTGTAGGCTTTGCTCTTTTCTCTTATTTCTCTGTTCTATCTCTGTGGCTGACTTTTTAAATTGGAAGGTGTTATCTTTAATGTTTGAGAGTCTTTATTCTGTTTTATCTACCCTGTTCTTGATGCTTTCCACTGTGCTTTGTAGTTCCCTGAATAAATTCTTCATTTCTAGAAGTTCGCTTTGATTTTTCTTTAATATTTCAATTTCTTTAGTGAATTTTTTTCCAGGTCCTGGATTTTGTGTGTGTGTGTGGTTTCTTTGTGTTGGTTATCACCCCCCCATTTTTTTTTTTTTTTACATGTCATTGAATTTTCTTACAATCCATGTTCGAAATTCTTCTCCTGTCATTTTAGTATTCTGACTTTGGTTAATGTCCATTTCTAGAGGGCTATTATTCCTCTTCGGGGGTGTGCTTTCTGTTTGATTCTTTGTACTTCCAGAGTTTGTTTGCTGATTCCTTCACATCTGGATCAGTTGTAGCTTCATGCTTTTAGAGTTTTGTTTGGATAATGACACGCCCTGTTTAGTCTCTGAGCCAATAGGTGGTGTTTGTGGGTGAGATTTGAACACACACTGTATGATGAGTCAGTAGATACTGTAAAAGAGTGTGCAGAATGACCTACCTGTCGGTAGGTGGCACTTGCTGGGAGGAACAAGCTACAGTGTTGTTTTTGGAACCTTTAACCAGGTATTGCTCCTCTGGAGAGGCACTCTTGTCCCTCAGGTGGTAGGTGGGGCCCTGGGACATCTAGGTGTGTCCTTATGCTCCACCTCAGTGGGGGCAGGTCCCTGAATGAGTCTGGGTGGATCTGGGTTGGGTCAGCCTGCCCTCAAGCACCCCAAATGCTGTTAGCAGGGGTAAAAGGTCTGTTCTCTTCTCTGGGGAACGCTGCCAGGGAGGGGCTGGAATCACCCCACTCAGCTGAAAAGTCTGTATGTAGGGGTGGGGCTGTCCAAGGCCTGCAGTTTGGAGCAGGCCTCACTCCTTTTCACCCTCCCCTATTCTGTGGTTTCTCCTGGGCCTCTACCATCAGGCAGGACCTCACACCAGAGGATCTCCCTGGCTGTGATGCAGGCCAGGAGGTTCCCTGCCCAGGATTGCAGCCTGTGCTGGGCATACAGTCCTCCCATGGGAGGAGGGTGGCCCCCCCAAGCACACTGATCTGCCCCTGAAGGCACACACACCTTAGTAGGCTCATTCACAAATATCCCTTCTGTGCCCTGATCCAATGCAATCGAGACCTGGGTGTACGGGATGTGGTCTGGAGGCCTGTCCCTGGGCTCTGGAGTTCAATCCCTGACCCTGACATAGAGACGAGTGCTGGTCTCAAGTCAACCACGGAGTGCCCAAGCTGGATCGATGTCTGTCCACCTAGGCATTTGCCCCATTCTCCTGGAGTCACCAGGTTTGCGGCACCTGGGAGGGCTGGTGGGTAAGGAGCTCACAGTCTGAGTATCCCTCAATCTCCTGAAGGGCCCAAAAGGAAAGGTCCTGTTCCTTGGAGATGCTTCCATGTGATGGCTAAATTGTCTCTCTGGGGACCCATGTGTAGGGAAGGGGAAGGAGACAATGAAGCAATATGGCAACTGCCAATTGGTTTGGGTCTCTGTGGAGGGAGGTGCCCCAAGGGAGCTTGGAGCCTGGTGCCCTGTCTGCAAGAGGCTCACCACTCACTGGCAGCAGCTATCTCTGGGCTGATGTTGGCAGGTTTCTCCAACCACCCAGGAGCCCACCATCAGTCCAAGATGCAAGAGAGGGGAAAGTAAACTGCTCCACTTACCCTTGTCACTGTTCTCCAAGCCTCTCAGGGGCTTTTCTCCTTCTAGTTCTCCTCCACTACTTCTTCCTGTGGAGTCTCCTGTAGTCTCAGGTACTGTTCCTTCCAACCCTAATCTGATCTATGTTTGTCTGCTTGTTTATTTTTTTTTTTTTCACTTTTTTCTAAAATCTGTCTTTTTTGCCAAGACACTCTGGCTGGTGGTTTTTCTCACCCGCCATCTTGTCCTAATCCAGAACTAATTCTCTTAAATCTATTTTGCCTGATAATGGTATAGTTACTCCAACTTTCTTTTGATTAGTATTAATTTAGTATATCCTTTTTTATATTTTTTACTGTTCATCAGTCTGTGCCTTTATACCTATCATGGGTTTCATGAGTGTATAGTGGGTTTCTTGAAGGCACTCTATAATTGGGTCTTGCTTTTTCATCTGTTTGACAATCACTACTTTGTAATTGGTGAATTTAGACAATTTACATTTAGTATGATTATTAATATGGTTGAGCTTAATTCTATTATCTTAATACTTTTTTTTATTTGGGCCATCTGTTCCTAGTTCCATTTTTCTCTTCTTCTTTCTTTTGGGATTAATTGGGTAATATGTATGACTACATTTTACCCTTATGTTGACTTATCAACTATACTTCTTTGGTTGTGTATGTGTGTGTGTGTGTGTTGTTATTTTTGTTTAGTGATTACTTTATGTATACATATTTAACTTACTTCAGTGGTAAACATATTTAACTTGTCATATGCTACCTTCAAATAATATTATATTACTTTATGAATCATATGAAAACCTTACCACAATATATTTCCTTTTTTCCCCATCATAGATTTTGGGTTATTTTGCTGAATATTTTATTTTTACATCTGTTATAAGCTTCACAATACATTGTTGTTATTCTTGATTTAAGGAGTTAAGTATCCTGTAAAGAGATCTTTAAGAACAAGAAAGACCCACCTGGTAGCCATTTCTGGGTTCTTTATTCTTTTGTATGTATTCAGATTCCTTCTGGTATAATTTTCTTTCTACTTGAAGGATTCCTTTTAACATTATGAGCTGGTGTGCTGGTGATGAATTCCCTCTAATTCTGAAGGTCTGAAAAGTATTTCACCTCTATGTTTGAAAGATATTTTCACTGGATATTAGGTTTTTTCTTTCAATAAAGATGTTGCTTCATTTTCTTTTGGCTTGGATTACTTCCAACAAGAAGTCTGTTGCCATTCTTATTTTTGTTTCTCTGTATGTAATGTGTATCTTTACTCTGCTTTTATTGGTTTTCAGAAATTTAATTATTATGCAGCTTAGTGTAGTTTTATACCTGTTTTTTCCTTCTTTTTTCTTGCTTAGGGTTCATAGAAATTCTTACATTAATAATTTTCATCGAATTTGGAACAATTCTTCCCCCTCCCCAGGACTCAGTTTTACATGTATTGGGCCACTTGACATTGTCCCACAACTCAGTGATCGTCTGTTCATTTTTTTTCACATTTTCCTCTATGTGTTTCATTTTGGATAGTTTTAATTGCCATATCTTCATGTTCACTAACATTTCAATTTGCAGGCTTTAACCTTCTGTTAATCTCATCTAGAGTGTTTTTCATTTCCCATATTTTATTTTTTTAACTCTAGAAGTTTAATTTGTGCCTTTTAAAATACATTCTATTTGTTTCTTCTTAATGCTCAAGATTTTCACTACTTTCTTGAACATATATCTTACCATCCATTTTACTCATTCTATCATCTGGTCATTTCTAGATCTGTTTTTATTAACTTATTTTTCTTCTCTTATGGATCATTTTACTCCTTCTTTCCATGCCCGGTAATTTTTTTATTTCAGCATATTATGGGAGTACAAATGTTTAGGTTATGTATGTTACCTTTCCCCACCTTCCCTCTCAGAGTCAGAGTTTCAAACGTATCCATCTCCCAGATGGTGCACCTCGCATTCATTATGTATGTATATACCCATCCCCTCCCTCCACCCATCTGCCCAACGCCTGATTAATGATATTCCTGTATGTCCACTGAGGCGTTGATCCATTAATACGAATTTGCTGGTGAGTACATGTGGTGCTTATTTTTCCATTCTTGGTATACTTTGCTTAGTAGAATGGGTTCCAGCTCTACCCAGGAAAATATAAGAAGTGCTATATCATCGTTGTTTCTTATAGCTGAATAATAATCCATGTTATATATATATATATATCACATTGTATTAATCCACTCATGTATTGATGGGCACTTGGGTTGTTTCCGCATCTTTGCAATTGGGAATTGTGCTGCTTTAAACATTTGTGTGCAGGTATCTTTTTTATAGAGTAGCTTTTGTTCTTTTGGGTAGAGGCCCAGTAATGGGATTGCTGGATCAAATGGTAGATCTACCTGTATTGTTTTAAGGTATCTCCATATTGCTTTCCATAGAGGTTGAACTAGTTTGAAGTCCCACCAGCAGTGTAGAAGTATTCCTATCTCTCCTCATCCACACTAACATTTATTGTTTTGGGACTTGTTAATAAAGGCCATTTTCACTGGAGATGAGTGATATCTTATTGTGGTTTTGATATGCATTTCCCTGATGATTAGAGATGTTGAGCATTTTTTCATGTGTTTGTTGGCCTTTATTCTGCCTTCTTTTGGAAAGTTTCTGTTCATGTCCTTTGCCCACTTTTTGATAGAGTTGTTTAATTTTTCCATGCTTATTTTCCTGAGTTCTAAATAGATTCTAGTTATCAGCCCTTTATCAGATGTGTAGCTTGCAAAAATTTTCTCCCATCCTGTGGTTGTCTGTTTGCTCTCGAGACAGTTTCTTTGGCTGTGCAGAAGCTTTTTAATTTGATCAGGTCACATTTATTTATTTTTGTTGATGCTGTGATTGCCTTTGGGGTCTTCTTCATAAATTCTTTGCCTAGGCCAATGTCTAGAAGAGTATTTCCAACGTTTTCTTCTAGAATTCTTATAGTTTCACACCTTATGTTTAAGTCTGTTACGCAGCGTGACTTGATTTTTCTGATAGGTGAAAGGTGTGGATCCTGTTACAGTCTTCTACATGTGTCTATCCAGTTTTCCCAGTACCATTTATTTAATAAGGGTTCTTTTCTCCAGTGAAAGTTTTGTCTGCTTTGTCAAAGATAAGATGGCTATATGAGGGTGGTTTTATATCTGGGTTCTCTGTTCTGTTCCACTGGTCAATGTCCCTGTTCTTGTGTCAGTCCCAAGCTGTTTTAAATACTATAGCCTTGTAGTATAGTTTGAAGTCTGTAAATTGACACCTCCCATTATTTTTTAAATTTCAGAATATTATGGGGGTACAAATGTTAAGGTTACGTATATTACCCATGCTCCCTCTCTCCCCTCAAGTCAGAGCTTCAAGCGTGACCATCCCCAAAATGTTGCACATCTCACACATTATGTTTGTATATACCCATCCCCTCCTCCATCCTCCCACCTGCCTGACACCCAATAAATATTATTCCTATATGTGCACTGAGGTGTTGATCCGTTAATACCAATTTGCTCTTGAGTATATGTGGTGCTCGTTTTTCCATTCTTGAGATACTTCACTTAGTAGAATGGGTTCCAACTCTATCCAGGTAAATACACGAGGTGCTATATAACCATTGTTTCTTAAAGCTGAATAGTACTCCATGGTATACATTAACCACATTTTATTAATCCACTCATGTATTAATGGGAAGTTAGGTTGTTTCCACAACTTTGCAATTGTGACTTGTGCTGCTATAAACATTGGAGTGCAGGTGTCTTTTTTATAGAGTGTCATTGGATCTTTTGGGTAGATGCCCAGTAGTGGAATTGCTGGATCAAATGGTAGATATACTTGTATCACTTTAAGGTATCTCTATATTGCTTTCCACAGAGTTTGCACTACTTTGCAGTCCCACCAGCAGTGTAGGAGGGTTCCTCCCTCTCCACATCCACAACAGCATTTATTGTTTGGGGACTTTTAGATAAAGGGCATTCTTACTGGAGATAAGTGATATCTCATTGCAGTTTTGATATGCATTTCCCTGATGATTAGAGATGTTGAGCATTTTTTTCATATCTTTGTTGGCCATTATTCTGTATTCCTTTGAAAAATTTCTGTTCATGTCCTTTGCCCACTTTTTATTAGGGTTGTTTGATTTTTGCTTGCTTATTTTCCTGAGTTCTAAATACATTCTAGTTATCAGTCCTTTATCCAATGTGTAGCTTGAAAAAATTTTCTCCCATCCTGTGGGTTGCCTGTTTGCTCTCTTGACAATTTCTTTGGCTTTGCAGAAGCTTTCAATTAGATTAGGTCCCATTTATTTATTTTTGTTGATGCTGTGATTGCCTTTGGGGTCTTCTTTGCCTAGGCCAATGTCTAGAAGAGTATTTCCAATGTTTTCCTCTAGGATTCTAATAGTTCCACACCTAAGGTTCAAGTCTGTTACCCAGTGTGAGTTGATTTTTGTGAGAGGTGAAAGGTGTGGGTCCTGTTTCAGTCTTCTATATGTGGCTATCCAGTTTTCCCAGCAACATTTATTGCATAAGGATTTTTTTCCCCAGTGTATGTTTTCTTCTGCTTTGTTCAGGATTAGTTGGCTATATGAGGATGGTTTTATATCTAGGTTCTCTATTGTGTTCCACTTTTCAGTGTCCTTGTTCTTGTGCCAGTACCAAGCTTTTTAAAATACTATAGCCTTGTAGCCTTGTTTGAAGTCTGGTAAATTGATACTTCCTATTTTGTTTTTATTGCCTAGGAGTGATTTTGCTGTACAGGGTCTTCTCTGGTTCCCTATGAAGCATATAATTATTTTTTCTATATTGTGAAAAATAATGATGATATTTTATAGGGATTACAATGACTCTGTAGGTCACTTTCAGTAGTATAGACATTTTAACAATGTTGATTCTGCCAACACATGAGCATGGTATGTTCCTCCACCTGTTTATATCCTCTGCTATTTCCTTCTTCAGTGTTTCATAGTTGTCCTTGTACAGGTCTTTTGCATCCTAAGTTAAATATACTCCTAGGTACTTTATTTTGTTTGTTGCTCTTTAGAAGGGAATTGAGTCTTTGATTTGGTTACCACTTAGACTGTTGTTGGCGTATATGAATACCTCTGATTTCTGTGTCTTGATTTTGTATCCTGAGACTTTCCCAAATTTATTTATCAATTCAAGTGTCACTTGGTTGAATCCTTGGGGGTTTCTAGGTATAATATCATGTAATCATCAAAGAGTGAGAGTTTGATCTCTTCTGTTGCCATTTGGTCGCCCTTAATACCGCTGTCTTATCTGATTGCTGTACCAAGGACTTCCAGCACTATGTTGAATAAAAGTGGAGATAGTGGACAACCTTGCCTTGTTCCAGTTCTAAGTTGGAATGCTTTCAATTTTTCCCATTCAATATGATATTGGCTGTGAGTTTGTCATATATGGCTTGTATTATTTTTAGGTAAGCCCCGTCTATGCCTATTTTGTTGAGCGTTCTTATCATAAAAGGGTGTTGAATTTTGTCAAATGCTTTTTCTGCGTCTATTTAGAGGATCATATGGTCTTTGTGTTTGCTTCTGTTTATGTGGTGAATTACATTTATAGATTTGCATATGTTGAACCATCCCTGCATCCCTGGGATGAAGCCCACTTGGTTGTGAGGGATTATTTTCTTGATAAGCACATGGGTTCAGATAACTAGGATTTTGTTGAGAATTTTTGCATCTATATTCATAAGGGATATTGGTTTGTAGTTTTCTATTTTTGTTGCATTCTTTCCTGGTTTTGGTATCAGGGTTATGTTGGCTTCATAAAATGTGTTGGGGAGATTTTCATTCTTCTCGATGTTGTGGAATAATTTCTGCAGGATAGGCACCAGTTCTTCTTTGTAGGTGTGGTAAAATTTGGGTGTGAAACCATCTGGTCTGGACTTTCTTTTTAGGAAGGTTTTTTATTCTGTTTCAATTTCAGTACTTGATATTGGTCTGTTCAGGAATTCTATTTCTTTCTGGTTGAGTCTAGGGAGGCTTTGTGTTTCTAAGAAATTGTCCACTTCCTCCACATTTCCCAGTTTGTTTGCATGGAGGTTTTTGTAGCATTCATATATTATGTCTTGTAATTCCATGGAGTCTGTTTTTATTTCTTCTTTATTTTTCCTGATGGAGCTTATTTGAGATTTTTCTTTTCTGCTTTTGTTAGTCTAGCAAAGGTGTGTCAATTTTATTTATTTTTTCAAAGGACCACCTTTTTCTAAATTAATCTAGTGTATAGTTTCCTTGTTGTCAATTTCTTCTAGTTATCATTGGATCTTAATGATTTCACTTCTTCTGTTGGGCTTGGGGTCAGTCTGTTCTTCTTTTTCTAGCTCTTTGAGATGATTCATTAGGTTTTCTACTGATGATCTTTTCAACTTTTGGATATAGGCATTTATGGAAATGAACTTTCCTCTCAGGACTGCCTTAGCTATGTCCCTCAGGTTTTGATAACTTATGTCTCCTTTGTCATTTAGTTCAAAGAATCTTCTGATTTCCATCTTGATTTCCTCGTTTATGAAGTGATCATTCAGCAGAAGTTTGTTTAGTTTCCATGACTTTGTGTATAAATGAGAGTTCCTGTGAGGATAGATTTCTGCTTTTATTCCATTGTGATATGAAAAGATATATGGTATGATTTCTATTTTTTAAAAATTGTTTGAGCCAGGGTTTGTGTCCTAGGATATGGTGAATCTTAGAGAATTACCCATGAGCTGATGATAAGAATGTATGTTCAGTGGTTTTGGGGTAGAATGTCCTGTAACTGTCAGTCAGGCCCATTTGTTCTAGAGTTCTATTTAAGTCCATTATTTCTTTGTTGATTTTCTGTTTGGAGGATCTGTCCTGTGCTGTCAGTAGAATGTTAAAGTCTCCGACTATTATGGTGGTGTTTTTTTATCCATTTGTTTAGTTAAAGTAGAGTTTGTTTTATGAATCTGGGTGTACCTAGGTTGAGTGCATATATATTTAGAATTGTTATGTCTTCTTGTTGAACCATACCCTTCACGATTATATAGTGACCTTCTTTGTCTTTTATTACTTTTGTTGATTTAAAAGCTAAGTTATCTGTAATCAGCACCACCACACCAGCTTTGTTTTGGCTTTCTTTTGCTTGAAATATTGTTTTCCACCCTTTACCTTTAGTCCAACTGCATCCTTGCAGGTTATATGTATTTCCTGAAGGCAGCAGATACTTGGCTTGTATTTTTTGATCCATTCATTCAGCCTATGTCTTTTGTGTGGGGAGTTCAAGCCATTCACATTTATTGAGAAAGCTGATAGGTGAGGCAGATTTCTGTTCGTCATGTTGGGTTGAACTTTGTTGTTTTGTTTTCTCTCTTGAGCCATTGTGGTATCTGGCCTTTGATTTTTAGCTTTGGAGTAGATTTACATTTTGAGTGTTTATTGTGCTGATCCATGGGTAACACTGTTTTCAGTACTTCTTGTAGGGCTAGTCTTGTCTTGGTGAATTCCCTCAGTCTTTGCTTATCTGAGAATGTCTTGATTTCTCCTTGATATACAAAACTTAGTTTTGCAGGGAATAAGATTCTAGGCTGGGCATTATTCTGTTTCAGAAGAGTGAGAATGGGGCCCCAGTCTCTCCTTGCTTGTATTGTTTCAGCACAGAAGTCTGGCGTTATTAGAATTGGCTTTCCTTTGTATGTTATTTGCTTCTTTCACTTACAGCATGTAGAAGGGCCCCTTTGGTGGATATTTTGGTCAGTATGATGACTGCATGTTGTGACATCTTCGTGTTTGCATTTAATCTCCCAGAAGTCCTTTGAGCTTCTGGAATGTGTATTTCAAGATTTTTACCAAGACCTGGGAAATTTTCTACTATTATATCGTCAGATAGCTTATCCAACCCTTGAGTGTTTTCTTCTTTCCCTTTTTGTCACCCTATAACGCTCACAGTAGGTTTCTTCACATAATCACACATCTCTTGTAGGCTTTGCTGTTTTCTCTTGTTTCTCTACTCTATCTCTGTGGCTGACTTATTTAATTGGCAGGTGTTATCTTCAATCTCTGAGATTCTTTCTTCTGTTTGATCTACCATGTTCTTCAGGGTTTCCACTGTGTTTTGTAGTTTCCTGAATTGATTCTCCATTTCTAGGAATTTGGTTTGATTTTTCTTTTTTATTTCAATTTTTTAGTGAATTTTTCTTCTAGGTCCTGGAATCTTTTTGCGTTTTCTTTGTGTTGGGTATCCTATTTTTTTTGCAAGTCATTGAATTTTTTACAATCCACATTCAAAATTCTCCTTCTGTCATTTTAGTGGTCTGATTTTGGCTGATGTCCATTTTTAAGGGGCTGGTGCTCGTTTTTTGGGGTGTGCTTTCCATTCGAGTCTTCATATTCCCAGAATTCCTTCACTGATTTCATCCCATCTGGATCAGTTGTTGCTTTTTGCCTTTAGGTTTTTGTTTGGATAATGACACGCCCTGTTTATTCTCTGAGCCAGTAGGTCATGTTTGTGGGTGAGATTTGACCATATCCTGTATGGTGAGTCAGTGGATGCCATAAAAGGGTGTGCAGAATGTCTTCCCTGTCGGCTGGTGGCGCTTGCTAGGAGGAACAGGCTACTCTGCTGTTTTTGTTCCTGTAACCAGCTCTTGTTCTTCTGGAGAGGCACTCTAGGGCCTCAGGTTGTTGGTGGGGCCCTGGAACTTCCAGGTGTGTTCTAACTCTCCACTCAGTGAGGCCAGTTTTGTTAGTGAGTCTGGACAGAGCTGGTTTGGGTAAGCCTGCTTTCAGGCACCACAAATGCTATTAGCAAGCATCAAAGACCTGTTCTCTGCTTCCAGGAAAAGCTGCCAGGGAGGGGCTGGAATGGCCCCACTCAGCCAGAAAGTCTGCTTGTGGGACTGGAGTTGTCTGAGACCTGAAGTCTGGAGCAGGCCTCGCTCCTTTCCACCCTCCCCAATTCGGCAGCTTCTCCTGGGCCTCTGCCAGCAGGCCAGACCTCACACCACCGATCTCCCCTGGCTGTGATGTGGGCTGGGACGTTCCCTGCACAGGGTTGCCACCTGGGCTGGGCACATGGCCCCCTCTTGGGAGGAGGGTTGCCCTGAAGCATGCTGATCTGCCCCTGAAGGCACATACACCTTAATAGGCTCCTTCACGAATATCCCTTCTGTGCCCCAGGCAATGCAAGACCTGGGTGCACTGGATCTGGTCAGCAGGTCTGACCTCTGGTCCCCGGAATCACTCCCTGACCCCTCCAAGGAGTGGAGTGCCAGTCCTATTTCACCCACAGGGAGTCCAAGATGGATTGATGTCTCTCAGCCTCTGGGACTGCCCCGTTCTCGTATCACCAGGCCAGGAGCACCTGGGAGGGTTGGCAGGTAGTGAGCTCACCATCTGAGTACCCCTCAGTCAGCTGTAGGGCCTCAAAAGGAAAGGTCCAATTCCATGGAGATGCCTTCGGCTGGTGGCTATATTGTGTCTCTTGGCAGCCGCGCATAGGGAAGGGGGAGGGGAGAATGAAGCAAATGGCGCCTGCCAAGAGGCTTGTGTGTGTGCACAGGGAGGTGCCCTGAGAGAGTTGGGAGCTCAGTGCCGCATCCGCTACAGGTTTACTGCTCACTGGGGGTGGCGGTCTCTGGGCTGGTGTCCGCAGGTCTCCCCAACCGCTGGGAAGCTCACCAGGAGTCCGAGATGCAAGGAAGGGGAAGGTTAACTGATCCACGTACCCATGCCGCTGGTCTCCAAGCTTCTCAGGAGGTCTCTTCTTCCAGTTTTCCTTTGCAACCTCCTCCCTTGGAGTCTGCCATGGCCTCAAGTACTCCTCCTTCCGACCCTCATCTGATGAATGCTCGTCTGCTTGCTTCTTTCTTCTGATTTCTTCTAGAATCTGTCTTTATTGCAGAGACACTCTGGTGGTGTTTCTCATCCTCCATCTTCCCAGTTTGCAATCCCCATTTTGTTTTTATTTCCTAATTGCTTTTTCCTATACGGGGTCTTATCTGGTTCCATACAAAGCATAAAATTATTTTTTCTATATGTGTGAAAAATGATGTTGGTATTTTCATAGGGATTGCATTCAATCTGTAGATTACTTTGGGTGGTATAGACATTTTAACAATGTTGAGTCTGCCAACCCATGAGCATAGTATGGTCTTCCACTTGTTTACGTACGCTGCTATTTACTTCCTAGTGTCTCATAGTTCTCCCTGTAGAGGTCTTTTATCTCCTTAGTTAAATGTGTTCTTAGGAACTTTATTCTCTTTGTTGCTATTTTGAAGGGAATTGAGTTTTTGATTTGGTTCTCACTTTGACTGTTATTGGCATTTATGAATGCCTCTGATTTGTGTGTATTGATTTTGTATCCTGAGACTTTACTGAATTCATTTATCAATTCAAGGAGTCTCTTGGTTGAATCCTTGGGGTTTTCTAGATATAATATCATATCATCAGCAAAGAGTGAGAGTTTGATCTCTTCTGCTCCCATCGGGACGCCCTTAATTTCACTCTGTCTGATTGCTATAGCAAAGAATTCCAGCACTATGTTGAATAGAAGTGGAGATTGTGGGCAATCGTGCCTGGTTCCAGTTCTAAGTGGGAATGCTTTCAATTTTTCTCATTCAGTATGATGTTGGCTGTGTGTTTGTCATATGTGGCTTGTCTCATTTTTAGGTAAGCCCTGGCTATGCCTATTTTGTTAAACGTTCTTATCATAAAAGGGTGTTGAATTTTGTCAAATGCTTTTTCTGCATCTATTGGTTTTGCTTCTAGTTATGTGGTGAATTACATTTATAGATTTGCATATGTCGAACCATCCCTGCATCCCTGGGATGAAGCCCACTTGGTTGTGATGGATTATTTTCTTGATAAGCACCTGGATTAGATAACTAGGATTTTGTTGAGTATTTCTGCGTCTATACTCATAAGGAATATTGGTCTGTCATTTTCTTTTTTTGTTGCATCCTTTCCTGGTTTTGGTATCAGGGTATCAGGGTTATGTTGGCTTCATAAAATGTGTTGGGGAGGTTTCCATCCTTCTTGGTGTTGTGGAAAAATTTCTGCAGGGTAGGCACCAGTTCTTCTTTGTAGGTGTGGTAAAATTCAGGTGTAAAACCATCTGGTCTGGGATTTTTCTTTTTAAGAAGGTTTTTTTATTGATGCTTCAATTTCAGTACTTGATATTGGTCTGTTCAGAATTCTATTTCTTTCTAGTTGAGTCTAGGGAGGCTGTGTGTTTCTAAGAATTTGTCCATTTCCTCCACATTTCCCAGTTTGTTTGCATAAAGGATTTTGTAGTATTCATAAATTATATCTTGTATTTCTGCCGCATCAGTTGTTATTTCTCCTTTATTTTTCTGATGGTGGTTATTAAAGATTTTTCTTTTCTGCTCTTCGTTAGTCTCCCAAAGTCATATCAATTTTGTTTATATTTTCAAGAATCACCTTTTTGTTTTATTAATCTTGTATATACTTTCCCTGTTTTCAATTTCATCTAGTTCTGATTTGTTCTTATTGATTTATTTTCTTCTGCTGGGTTTGGGGACAGTCTGTTCTTTTTCCAGCTCTTTTAGTCGATTCATTAGGTTGTCTATTTGTGATCTTTCTGATTATGGATATAGACATTTATGGAACTAAATTTCCCCTAGGACTACATTATCTATGTCTCACTAATTTAGGTATCTTGTATCTCATTTGTCATTTATTTCAAACAATATTTTGAATTCCCTCTTGATTTCCTTGTTTATGAAGTGATCGTTCAGCAGAAGGTTGTTAGTTTCCACGACTTTGTGTGGAAATGAGAATTTCTGTTTCGGTTTATTTCTATTTTTATTCCACTGTGATCTTAAAAGGTACATGGTACAATTTCTATTTTTAAAATTAATTTATTTTATTTTTTCTCATGTTATGGGGACACTAATGTTAAGGTTATGTATATTCCCCTTGCGCCCCTCTTCTCTTGAGTCAGGGCTTTAAGCGTGTCTATCCCCCAGTTGGTGCACATTGGACTCATTTTGTATGTAGTTACCCATCCCCTACTGCTTACCTGCCCGATGCCCGAAAAATATTACTCCTATATGTCCACTTAGGTGTTAATAAGTTAATACCAATTTGCTGGTGAGTACATATGGTGCTTATTTTTCCATTCTTGGTATATTCACTTAGTAGAATGGGTTCCAGCTGTATCCAGAAAAATACAAGAGGTACTGTAACACCGTGTATTCTTATAGCTGAATAGTACTCCATGGTATACATATACCACATTTTATTAATCCACTCATGTATTGATGGGCACTTGGGTTGTTTCCACGTCTTTTCAATTGGGAATTCTGCTGCTATAAACATTCGAGTGCAAGTGTCTTTTTCATAGAGTGACTTTTGTTCTTTTGGGTAGATGCCCACTAATGGGATTGCTGGATCAAATGGTAGATCTACTTATATCACTTTAAGGTATCTCCATATTGCTTTCCATAGAGGTTGCACTAGTTTGCAGTCCCACCAGCAATGTAAGAGTGTTCCTATCTCTCCACATCTACACCAACATTTATTGTATTGGGTCTTGTTAATAAAAGCTATTCTCACTGGAGATGAGTGATATCTCATTGCGGTTTTGATATGCATTTCCCTGATGATTAGAGATGTTGAGCATTTTTCATATGTTTGTTGGCCATTATTCTGTCTTCTTTTGGAAAGTTCCTGTTCATGTCTTTTGCCCACTTTTCGATAGGGTTGTTTGATTTTTTCTTGCTTATGTTCCTGAGTTCTAAATAGATTCTAGTTATCAGCCCTTTATTGGATGTGTGTCTTGCGAAAATTTTCTCCCATTCCGTGTGCTCTCTTGACAATTTCTTTAGCTGTGCAGAAGCTTTTAATTAGATCAGGTCCCATTTATTTATTTTTGTTGATGCTGTGATTGCCTTTGGGGTCTTCTTCATAAATTCTTTGCCTAGGCCAATGTCTAGAAGAGTATTTCCAATGTTATCCTCTAGAATTCTATTAGTCTCACACCTAAGGTTCAAGTCTGTTACCCATTGTGACTTGATTTTTATGAGAGGTGAACGGTGTGGTGCCTGTTTCCGTCTTCTACATGTGGCTATCCAGTTTTCCCTGCATCATTTATTGAATAAGGATTCTTTTCCTGAGTGTATGTTTTTATCTGCTTTGTCGAATATTATATGTCTATATTAGAATGCCTTTATATCTGGGTTCTCTGTTCTGTTCCACTGATCAATGTCCCTCTTCTTTTGCCAGTCACAAGCTGTTCTAATTAGTGTATCCTTGTAGTACAGTTTGAAGTCTGGTAAATTGATACCTCCCTTTTTTTATTGCCTAGGATTGCTTTTGCCATATGGGATCTTCTATGGTTCCATACGAAGCGTAAAATTATTTTTTCCATATCTGTGAAAAATGAAGTTGGTATTTTAATAGGGATTGCATTGACTCTGTAGATAACTTTCGGTAGTATAGACATTTTAACAATGTTGATTCTGCCAACCCATGATCATGGTATGGTCTTGCACTTGTTTCCATCCTCTGCTATTTCCTTCCTCAATGTTTCATAGTTCTCCCTGTAGAGGTATTTTACCTCCTTAGTGAAATATATTCCTAGGTACTTTATTTTCTTTGTTGCTATTTTGAAGGGAGTTGAGTCTTTGATTTGGTTCTCACTTTGACTGTTGTTTGGCATATATGAATGCCTCTGATTTCTGCATATTGATTTTGTATCCTGAGACTTTAGTGAATTCATTTATCAATTAAAGGAGTCTCGTGGTTGAATCCTTGGGATTTTCTAGGTATAATATCATATCATCAGCAAAGAGTGAGAGTTTGATCTCTTCTGTTCCCATTTGGCTGCCCTTAATTCTGCTCTCTTGTCTGATGTCTATAGCAAGAACTTCCAGGACTATGTTGAATGGAAGTGGAGATAGTGGACAACCTTGTCTGGGTCCAGTTCTACGTAGGAATGATTTAAAATTTTCCCCATTCAGTATGATATTGGCTGTGTGTTTGTCATATATGGCTTGTACAATTTTTAGGTAAGCTCTGTCTATGCCTATTTTGTTAACTGTTCTTATCATAAAAGGGTGTTGAATTTTGTCAAATGCTTTTTTCTGCATCTATTGGTTTTGCTTCTAGTTATGTGGTAAATTACATTTATAGATTTGCATATGTTGAACCATCCCTGCATCCCTGGGATGAAGCCCACTTGGTTGTGATGGATTATTTTCTTGATAAGCACCTTGATTCAGATAACTAGGATTTTGTTGAGAATTTTTGCATCTATATTCATAAGGGATATTGGTCTGTCGTTTTCTTTTTTTGTTGTATCCTTTCCTGGTTTTGGTATCAGGGTTATGTTTGTTTCATAAAATGTGTTGGGGAGGTTTTCATCCTTCTCGATGTTGTGGAATAATTTCTGCAGGAGAGGCACCAGCTCTTCTTTGTAGGTGTGGTAAAATTCGGGTGTGAAACCATCTGGTCCGGCAC
The DNA here is from genome assembly GCA_008750895.1 of Mirza zaza. Taxonomy (NCBI): domain Eukaryota; kingdom Metazoa; phylum Chordata; class Mammalia; order Primates; family Cheirogaleidae; genus Mirza; species Mirza zaza. The sequence continues at coordinate 41,993 of VSMD01108172.1, read as the reverse complement.
TTCTTTCTAGGAACGTTTTTTAATTGCTGTTTCAATTTCAGTACTTGATATTGGTCTGTTCAGGAATTCTGTTTCTTTCTGGTTGAGTCTAGGGAGGCTGTGTGTTTCTAAGAAATTGTGCATTTCCTCCACATTTTCCAGTTTGTGTACATAGAGGTTTTTGTATTATTCATATATTATATCTTGTATCTCTGTGGCATCTGTTGTTATTTCTCCTTTATTTTCCTGATGCTGCTTATGAAAGATTTTTATTTTCTGCTTTTGTTAGTCTAGCCAAAGGTGTGTCAATTTTGTTTATTTTTTCAGAGAACCAACTTTTTGTATTATTAATCTTCCATATAGTTTCCCTTTTGTAAATTTCTTTTAGTTCTGATTTGATCTTAATGATTTCATTTCTTCTGCTGGGTTTGGGGTCGGTCTGTTCTTCTTTTTCCAGTTGATTCATTAGGTTGTGTATTTGTGATCTTTTCAACTTTTGGATATAGACATTTATGGAAATAAACTTTCCTGTCAGGACTGCTTTAGCTGTGTCCCACAGGTTTTGATAACTTGTGTCTCCTTTGTCATTTAGTTCAAAGAATCTTTTGATTTCCATCTTTTTTTTTTTGGAGACAGTCTTACTTTGTTGCCCAGGCTAGAGTGAGTGCTGTGGCATCAGCCTAGCTCACAGCAACCTCAAACTCCTGGGCTCAAACGATCCTTTCTGCCTCAGCCTCCCGAGTAGCTGGGACTACAGGCATGCGCCACCATACCCGGCTAATTTTTTCTATATATATTAGTTGGCCAATTAATTTCTTTCTATTTATAGTAGAGACAGGGTCTCGCTCTTGCTCAGGTTGGTTTCGAACTCCTGACCTTGAGCAATCCGCCTGCCTCGGCCTCCCAGAGTGCTAGGATGATTTCCATCTTAATTTCCTCATTTATGAAGTGATTGTTCAGCAGAAGGTTGTTCAGTTTCCACGACTTTGTGTAGAAATGAGAGTTCCTGTTAGAGTTGATTTGTACTTTTATTCCACTGTGATCTGAAAAGATACATGGTATAATTTCTAATTTTATAAATTTTTTGAGATATGCTTTGTGTCCTAGGATATGGTCTATCTTAGAGAATGTCCCATAAGCTCATAAGAAGAATGTATAGTCAGTGGTTTTGGGGTAGAATGTCCTGTAACTGTCAGTCAGGCCCATTTGTTCTAGAGTTTTGTTTAAGTCTATTATTTCTTTGTTGATTTTATGTTTGGAGGATCTGTCCTGTACTGTCAGTGGCATGTTAAAGTCTCTGGATATCATGGTGTTGTTGTCTACCCATTTGTTCAGATCAAGTAGAGTTTGCTTTATGAATCTGGGTGCCCCTAGGTTGGGTGCATATATATTTAGAATTTTTATGTCTTCTTGTTGAACCGTACCCTTCACCAGCATATAGTGACCTTAATTATCTTTTATTACTTATGTTGATTTATAAAATAGGTTATTGGAAATCAAACTGCCACGTCAGCCTTCTCTTGGCTCCTGTTGGCTTGAAATATTGTTCTCCATTGCTTTACCTTTAGTCTTAATGCATCCTTGCAGGTTAGATGCATTTCCTGAAGGCAGCAGATACTTTGCTTGTATATTTTATCCATTCGGCCAGCCTATGTCTCTTGAGTGTGGAGTTCAAGCCATTCACATTTATTCAGAAAGCTGATAGGTGGGGCAGATTTCTGTTCATTCTGTTGAGTTGAAGTTTGTTGCTTTGTTTTCTCTCTTGAGCCATTGTGGTATCTGGGCTTCGATCTTTAGCTTCGAGTGGATTTACATTCATGAGTGTTTATTGTGTTGATCTGTGGGTAACACTGTTTTCAGTATTCCTTGGAATGCTGGTCTTGTCTTGGTGAATTCCCTCAGTCTTTGCTTATCTGAGAATATCTTTATTTCTCCTTTGTATATAAAACTTAGTTTTGTATGGGATTTTAGGCTTTGCATTATTCTGTTTCAGAAGAAAGGAATAGGGCCCCATCCTCCTTGCTTGTATGGTTTCATTAGAGAAATCTGGCATCATTCAGATTTGCTTTCCTTTGTATGTGACTTGCTTCTTTCACCTTAGAGCTCGTAGAAGGGCCTCTTTAGTTGATATTTTTGTCAGTCTGATGACTGCATGTTTTGGTGTCTTCCTGTTTTCATTGAATCTCCCAGGAGTCCTATGAGGTTCTTGAACTTGGATATCTAGATTTTTAGCAAGGCCTGGGAAATTTTCCTCTATTATATCTTCAAATAGCTTATCCAACCCTTGTGTGTTTTCTTTTTCCCCTTCTGGAATCCCTATAACCTTCACATTAGGTTTCTTCACATAATCCCACATTTTTTTGCAGGCTTTGCTCTTTTCTCTTATTTCTCTACTCTATGTTTGTGAATGACTTTAAATTGGAAGGTGTTATCTTCAATCTCTGAGATTCTTCTGTTTTATCTACCTTGTTATTGAGGCTTTCCACTGTGTTGTGTAGTTTCCTAAATAGATTTCTCATTTCCAGGAGTTCGGTTTGATTTTTCTTTATTATTTCAATTCCTAGTGAAATTTTCTTCTAGCTTCTGGATTTTTTTGTGTTTCTTACCTATTTTTGTGCAAGTCATTGAGTTTTCTTACAATCCATGGTTGAAATTCTTCTGTCATTTTAGTGTTCTGATTTTGGTTGATGCCCATTTCTAAAGGGCTGGTGTTCCTCTTGGGGGTGTGCTTTCCGTTTTGAGTCTTCATACTTCTGGAGTTCGTTCATTGATATTTTCTCAGCTGGATCAGTTGTTGCTTTTTATCTTTAAATTTTCATTCGGATAATGGAATGCCCTGTTATGTCTCTGAGCCAGTAGGTGTTATTTGTGGGTGAGATTCGACCATACCCTGTATGTTGAGTCAGTAGATGCAGTAAAAGTATGTGCAAAATGACCCCCCTATCAGTAGGTGGCACTTGCTGGGTGGAGCAGGCTACACTGTTGTTTTGGGGTCATGTAACCACCTCTTGTTCCTCTATAAAGGCACTCTAGTGCCTCAGTTGTTGGGTGGGGCCCTAGAAGTTCCAGGTGTGTCCTTATTCTCCACCTCCATGAGGGAAGGTCTGTTAGTGAGTCTGGGTAGAGCTGGGTTGGTTAAGCTTGCCCTCAAACACCACAAATGCTGTTAGCAGGGGTCAAAGGTATGTTCTCTGCTTCCAGGGAAAGCTGTCAGGGAGAAGTTAGAATGGCCCCACTCATTCTTAAAGTCTGTGTGTGAGGGTGGGGCTGTGTTAGACCTGCAGTCTGGAGCAGGCCTCTCTCTTTCCACCCACCCCAACTCTGCGGCTTCTCCTGGGCCTCTGTCAGCAGGCAGGACCTTATGCCAGCAGGGTTCCCCTGGCTGTGATGAGGGCTGGGATGTTCCCAATGCAGGATCGCAGCCTGGGCCATGCACACAGTCCTCCCGTGGGAGGAGGGTTACTCTTAAGCATGCTGATTTGCCCCAGAAGGCACACACACCTTAGTAGGCTCATTCATGAATATCACTTCTGTGTCCCAGGACAATGCAAGACCTGGGTGCATGGGATCTGGTCCACAGGTCTGACCTCTGGCCCCCAGAATTCACTCCCTGACCCCACCAGGGAGAGGAGTGCCGGTCCTAATTCACCCACAGGGTGCCCACGCTGGGTCAATGTCTCTCAGCCTCAGGATCTGCACCAATCTCCTGGAGTCACCAGGCCAGCAGGACCTGGGAGGGCTGACAGGTAAGGAGCTCATCATATGAGTACCCCTCAGCTAGCTGTTGGGCCCCCAAAAGAAAGGTCCTATTCCCTGGAGATTACTCCAGGTGAAGCCTATATTGTCTCTCTTGGCAGCTGCGGATAGGGAAGGGGGAGGGGAGAATGTAGCAATATGGAGCCTGCCAAGTGGCTTGGGTGTGTGCACACGGAGGTGCCCGGAGGGCATCAGGAGCCTAGTTCTGTGTCCACAACAGACTTACCGTTCACTGGCAGTGGCTGTCTCTGGGCTGGTGTCCGCAGGTCTCTCCACCTGCTGGGGAGCCCACCAGCAGTCCGAGATGCAAGGGAGGGGAATGTTAACCACTCTACCCACCCTTGCCACTGGTCTCCAAGCTTCTTGGGAGCTCTCTTCTTTCAGTTCTCCTCCGCAACCTCATCTGTTGGAGTCTCCCGTAGTCTCAGGTACCCCTCCTTCTGACCCTCATCCGATGTATGCTTGTCTGCTTGCTTCTTTCTTCTACTTTCTTCTAAAATCTATCTCTTTTGCAGTGACACTCTAGGTGGCGGTTTTTCTCGTCTTCCATCTTCCTCAGCCCTCTCTTCTTTTTAAAAAAAATTTTCGAGACATGCTTTGTGTCCTAGGATATGGTCGATCTTTGAGAATGTGCCATTATCTGATTTGAAGAATGTATAGTCAGTGGTTTTTGGGTAGAATGTCCTGTAAATGTCAGTCTGGCCCATTTGTTCTAGAGTTCTATTTATGTCCATCATTTCTTTGTTAATTTTCTATTTGGAGGATCTGTCCTGTGCTGTCAGGGGTTTGGAAGTCTCCAGCTATTATGGTGGTGTTGTTTATCAGTTTGTTTAGTTCAAGTAGAGTTCGCTTTATGAATCTGGGGGCACCTAAGTTGGGTGCATACATATTTATAATTGTTATGTCTTCTTGTTGAACCATACCCTTTACCATTATATAGTGATCTTCTTTATTTTTTATTACTTTTGTTGATTTATAAATTAAATTATCTGAAATCAAAACCATGACACCAGCCTGCTTTTGGCTTCCATTTGCTTGAAATATTGTTTTTCACCCTTTACCTTTAGTCTAAATGCATCCTTTCAGGTTAGATGTGTTTACTGAAGGCAGCAGATACTTGGGTTGTATTTTTCTATTCATTCAGCCAGCCTATATCTCTTGAGTAGGGAATTCAAGCCATTCCCATTTATTGAGATAACTGATATGTGGGGTAGATTTCTGTTCATTCTGTTAGGTTGAACTTTGTTGCTTTGTTTTCTCTCTTGAGCCATTGTGGTATCTGGGCTTTGATCTTTAGCTTTGGAGTAGTCTTACATTCGTGTGTTTTTTTTGTGCTGATCTGTGGGTAACACTGTTTTGAGTACTTCTTGCATCTTCTCAGACCACAATGGAATAAAATTAGAAATCAACTTCAATAGAAATACTCCTCTCTACAGAAAGTCATGGAAACTAAACAACCTACTGCTGAATGATAGTTGGGTCAAGGGCGAAATTAAGATGGAAATCAAAGATTCTTTGAACTAAATGATAAAGGGGACACAAGTTACCAAATCTGCGGGTCCCGAGAGGAAAATTCGTAACCATAAATTCTTACATTTGAAAGACAGAAAGATTGCAATTCAACACTCTAATTAATCATTTCAAGGAATTGGAATAGGAAGAGCATACCAATCCCAAACCCAGTAGAAGAAAAGAAATAACAAAGATCAGAGCAGAACTAAATGAAATCAATAACAAGAAACATACAGATTAATGAAACGAAGAGTTCATTCTTTGAAAAGATAAAATTGATGGGCTTCTTGCTAGATTACCCAGAAGCAGAAAAGAAAGGACTCTAATAAGATCAATCAAGAATGAAAAATGAGAAATTACAACTGATGCCACAGAAATACAAAATAATCATCTCTGAACACTATAAAAATCTATATGCACATAAACTTGAAAATGTGGAGGAAATGGACAAATTCCTAGAAAGATGGAGGAAAAGATAGACTGGCAGAAGCAACCCAGTCCATGACGAGACTGTGCAGCCAGCCCAGCCCAGCACCGGATGGCCGACCTCCCTAATTATTTTACTCAACAAAGTAAATCCTTGTGTCTTCAGTCCTGTTATTTTATGCTTTCTGCTGTGCAGCCAAACCCAGTTCTAATGGACATAGCCTCCCATCCCAGCACATCCTAATTTCTCCTGCTTTGATTTGTCCAAAGAGTCCCTAAAGGACATGGACCCTCCAAGGGGAGTGACAACGCTGGCTCAGTCCTGTGATGACCCCTCGCTGTCCAGCCAGCTTGAAGTCTGGTAAATTGACACCTCCCATATTGCCTAGTATTGCTTTTGCTATACCGGGTCTTCTCTGGTTCCATGTGAAGTGTGAAATTATTTTTTCTATATCTGTGAAAAATGATGATGGTATTTTAATAGGGATTGCATTGACTCTGCAGATCGCTTTGGGTAGTATAGACATTTTAACAATGTTGAATCTGCCAACCCACAAGCATGGTATGATCTTCTACCTGTTTATGTCGTCTGCTATTTCCTCCCTCAGTGTTTCATGGTTCTCCCCATAGAGGTCTTTTATCTCATCTGTGATGGCCCCTCGCCGTCCAGCCAGGGCCTGGTGCCAGCGGAAAGCAGCTGCTGTGCCCCTCCAGGGCCCCTCCCACTCCTGCTCTGCCCCCGCTCCCTTCCTCCCTGTCACTTCCTGCCTCTCCTTGGAGCTTCCTCCTCTGCGCCTGGTGCCCCCCACGGCTCAGCCCCTCTGGCTCTGGTCTTGGCTCCCCTCCTCGTCCCTTAATGCTGGTCTGTGGGTGGCCTTGGAAATGGGAGCAGGCCGTGCTCCCATTTCCCGCCCTCACTCCTCGTGTACCCCCCGGCCCTGGTCTGTCTGCCTTACAGGGTGTGGTGGGGGTGCGGTGATGTGCATGGTGGGGTGCGGCTGTGGGGTGGTTCAGTGGTTGGTAGTGTGGGTGTGGTCCTGGTAGTGGGGAGGGGCTCAGTTCCATCTGGCTCTGCTCCTACTTCTGCCTCCCAGTGGCTGCTGTCCACGGGCAGGGGAACCGACACCGGTGGGCGGTTGCCCACTTGACACCCTTGTCCTCGTCCCTTTGCCTACCCTTCCTTCTTGCTAAAAGAACCTGATTTGCTCTGCTCACCCAGCCAGGTGGCCGCATGGCCACCAAGCCAGCCACGGTGCCATTGCTCTCTCTAGCTGTGGTTCGAGACGTGGCATGCAAGGTGACCAGGGAGGTCCGAGGAGACCGAGGAAAGTGTGCTGGGGGCTTTGGGGAAAGGTTTCCTCGTCCATAAAAGAGAATTGTGGGAAAGGCAGTGTCTTTTCTCCCCGGGATTATTAGTGTCCACGGGCAGTGTCTGGAACCAAGGGCTACCATGGCCATCGGGAGCAAGGCTGAGCCAGGAAGGCTAGGAGAAGAGACAGCAGAAGGACGTCTTCAGGAAGCCACCAAGGGCCAAGGGAACCCACGGCACCCTTCCTCCCATAACAGGCCTTTCTCATTGCTGGAGCTCGGTACATCCCACGTGGCAGTGGGTCAGGGTCCCTCGCTATGCTGCGGGGACAAGAGGAGGTGACTCGTGGAAGTGACTCCCTGGGCTGGCTCTGGGCACACCGTGTGCTCCAGAAGGGCTTGTTTTCCTTCCCTGGGGGGGCGGGTGGCAATGGAGGGAGACACGTAGGTCCCGGATGGTCCCCATGTCACCTCAGGGTCACACAGAGGACTTCAATATTATTTGTACTGTTTTCTATATTTGCATTGAAAAAGAGAAAGAGTTAAAACAATTGGGACAAAATGCCAGTGATTGTCCTTTCTGTGTGGCAGGCGCACAGCTGTGCGCTCTTTGTTCTGCTCACTTTCCTGAAATGAAACAAGACAGGCGCCGAGCCGCCCTCCCTCCGCCCTCCCCTGTGCCTGGTCTGCAGGCCCCTTGGCGTGGCGCAGCCAAGTGTCCCCTACTCTGGTTTTGGGACACGTCCCTGACTCTGCCCAGGGTGGGGCTGCTGCCAGCCCAGGGGCCCTCCCTGGCCTGGCCCTTGCCTGGCTGCCGCCCCTGCTCCCCCCACGGCCACTGCGCTCTGAGCAGAGGAGCAGATGGCGGTGCCCAGGTGCCGACCACACGCCTCCCGTCCCCCTGCGCGACGGGCCCTTCCCGCTGCTCTGGGCAAGGCTGCGGGGCTGAGCGCTGGGAGCTGCGGGGACTGCAGGGCCAGGGCAGGGGAGGAGGATGGGTAGGAGGGTTTGCTCTCTTTGCACCCTTCTGAGGGCAGCTTTGCAGACCGTGGTGCAGGGCGGGGGGCTCGGCGGAAACACCCAGTGTGGTGGGGCGCCCTGCTTGCTGCTTGGGCTTCAAGGGGTGAGCCAGGCAGGGCCCCTCAGGCCCGACACACGGCAGTGGCAGGAAGCCTTGGCCTTGCTCCCTGCGTCTGCCCGGTAGGTCCCCTTGGGCCTTCCCGCATGTCTCTCTGTCACCGCTGGAGCCCGGGGTCCCCACCCCTCCTGGGCGCTGGGCCTGTGAGGGGCCTGGGCAGAGGACGACTTTGAGCCGGGTCAGAGCGGAGGGGCTGGGGTGATGGGGAGGTTACAGGGTTTGGGTCTGCAGGGCGGGGTGGGATTGGGGAGGGAGCAGGTTTGAGGGGTCGGACTGCCCTTCCCTCCGCCATGGGCGGAGGGCCACCTGGCTCTCCCCGCCAGGCATGGCAGAAGCCTTAGCTCTGGCTCTGGGTGGCTACGTGGTCTCCGTTTGTGCTTTGCTAGGGCTGCCAGGCCACCCCACACACTGAGCATCCGGTTCCCTGAACGACTCTGACACCCCATGTCACGTCCCACACTTTGTCCTGGGTCCCAGCCCGACCTGTCAGGCGTGCCAGCTCGTGTTCGGAATTCAAGCCCAGCGCCTGATGGCCATGTCACTGCTGCTGCTGCAGGAAGGAAACTCCCGAGTTCTCACCCGTCCTCCCTGCCAGTTCTCTGGAGGCACGAACCCGCTAACTGCGTTAGGCGAAGGTGGAAGTCTGTGAGCTCCAGCAAAGCCAGGCCTCCCCGCCCCCGTCCTCCTCCCACGGGCCTGTCTCCTCCCCCCGCCGGGAGCGGCTCCCGAGGTCTCCCGGCTTTGCAAAGCCATTGTCCGTGGGCTGTGTCGCTGGAGGTTTTCTCCACTTCCGACATGACTGGGAGAGAAGGAAGGGGCCCCTGCGCGTCCTCGTGGGTGTGCTTGCCAAGCGCAGGCCGGCCCGTGCGTGCGGGAGGCGCCCTCCCAGTTGCCCTGCCCTGCCTCTGGCACCGAGGCCCCAACCGGGGGCCTCTGCCGCTTCGCCATTCCCAGAGCTCCTTGTGGCCCCAAGGCTGGCAGGGGCTGGGCCAAGGGCGTCTTCGCCAGGCGATGAGCAGGGAGCCGCCGAGCTTCCCGGCCTCCTTCCCGGCCCCGGCCCCGGCCCCGGCCCCGCCCGGAAGGGCTTCGCTCCTGCGTGCGTTGGGTGAATCCTGTGTCTTACACCTGTCCCTGGGCCTCAGGCAACCAGGAGGGACGCTCTGTTTGTCAGAACTACTTAGGTCGCAGAGGACAGGAAACCAACTCCGGGTGGCTTCGGCACAAAGGGAATTTACTGGCTCATGTAACTGAGGAGTTCAAAAGCTTCCGGGGAGGTTCCACCAGCGGCTCAAAAGACGGTCACACCGACCCTGCCGTACCCTGTCTCCCTCCGTCCGTGGGGTCGGAGCAGTGCCCGGGCGGCTCTCCTCTTGCCGGGAAGCGCCACCCTGCGGCAGACCCACAGCCCAGGTCTCCCCACTGTCCGTCCAGGAGCAGGAAGGGTCAGTCCCAGGAACACCGCACAGTCCTGACATCGCCTCTCTCACTGGCCAGACCTAGGCCGCGTGCTCGCCCCTGACCAGTCACTGCCGCCAGGGCTGGCGGGTGCTCACCGGCTCAGGCCGGTCACTGCCACTCTGGGAGGGGAGCTGGGGTCAGCTGTGGAAAACTGAGTTTCCTTGGCCAGGGAAAGGAGAGGGACCAATGGGTGCCCACGAGCGCTGCCCGGCCCAGGCGGCACGGTGGCAATGCGCCGTCACCTCCTGGGCGCCTACGATGCCCGGGTCTGTCTGCTGTCTCAGGTGCACTGTCCCACGTGGTCCTCGCGACAGCCCCGAGGGAGGGGCGCTGCCGGCGTCTTCATCTCACCGCAGTGAGGCTGCAGCTCCCATGGGCGCAGCGACGCGGCCACGCCCTGCTGCCAAGGGGCGGGCGCGGGTTTCCGTGTATAGCAGGGGCTCCGGGCAAGTCTGGAGCTAAAAGCCAGCGCGAGTTGGATCCTCAGTGTTTCCTGGGACTTGCCCTCCGCCCACCCCCAGGGAGGGTGTTGGAGCACGGGTCAGTTTCTGCATACACCGTCCACCTCCGAGTCAAGCACCTGCATCGCCCGTCCAGGGTTCTCTGGCCGCAGGCACGTGCTTTGGCCTCTGGGCCCTGGGCAGGTCAGCCATGCTGGCAGTGACGGCCCTGGAGCAAACCCTCAGCGGGCAAGGGGCAAGAGCGGTGGCTTCCTCCCCGCGGTGGGGCAAATCCGAGGTGTGCTCCGTGCTGCCTCTCGGAGGGTCCCAAACAGGCGGAGCCCCGGCTGGCTGTGGCATTGGCCTGCTCCTTAGCCCACGTGTGGCAGGCTCGCCTGCTGCGGGCTCACTTCCTTGCTTGCTCTCGCAATTCCTGGAGTCACCTCCCGCACCCACAGGCTCGTCCCAGAGCCGGCTGTGGGCACCCGAACCGAGAGAGTACCATGCGGGGCCTGAGACCCTCCGGTGTCCAGGCACCACGTGCTGCCAGGTGTACTGAGCGCTGGCTTGTCACATGAGCTGCGGTGAGTGCTCCCTGCGCCGGCTCAGCATCCGGGGCAGCGCCAGGGGAGGGAGCGGACGGACCCCCGCCCTCCAGGGCCAGCCGAGGCGAGAGCCCTGCACACAGCCCCTGATCTGGCACTCGGTGGACCCGTTCTCAAACTCCCTACCTCCAAACCCTCTCTATGGCTCCCCTGGCCCCGCCATTCCACTCTACTCGCACACCTCCAGAGACGGGGAGTTCACTACCCTCACCGTGGCCAGTTCCATCTGCACACGCCCCTGACTGCTAGAAATCTATCAGCTGCTTAACAAATATTGCATCTCAAATAAATAACTAAACCAAACAACTGTTTTGACATCGAATCTCCAGGTGCCTCTTTTGGGAGACAGACCGTCAGAAACACACAGCGATGCTGAGCCGAGGCTCGAATTCGGGGTGTCTCCCGTAATCCAACCCAGGGGCAGCAGACCCGGGCCGGCGGGCCAGTCTGGGCCGCCGCCTGTGTTTGTCCATCCCGTAAACTAAGAATGGTTTTCACGTTTGTAAATGGTGGGGAAAAGCAAGAAGAACAGTATTTCGTGACATGCGAAGTCAGGTGGAACTCAAGCCCCCGTGCTGATAAACAGCACGGTGCTGGCGGGCGGCCACACGCTCGCCGTCCCCTCCCGCCTGGGGCTGCTCTGTCACCGCGGCGAGGCAGAGGCCAGTGTGACGGAGACGGCTTGGCCCACAAGGATGAAAATATTTACTGTCCGGCCGTTTGCTGAAAATTGTGCTGGCCCCTGGTCTAGGGCATCCACACCTGCAATGGGACCCCACTTCACAAGTTGGGGAAACTGAGGCTCAGCGGGGACAGGAACTCAGCCAAGTTCATGCGGGGCCGGACGTGAGGGGCTAGGTGCCCAGGTCGGCAGGCTGACCCCGGAGTCCAGGGCCTCGCCTAGCCCGGCGCTCGGACCCCCTGGGAGGCGGGAGTCCCTCCCTGGCCCCGCGGCCCCGCAGCCCCGCGGCCGGAGCCAGGGGCCCTGCTGGGCAGCTCCTGCGCTGCCCAGAGTGGCGCAATCAGAGGCTCATTGATGCCTCGCTCGGCGCGGCAGGAGAATCGATGCTGCTTCCCCGAGCAGCTGGTGAAGACTCGGAAACTGGGTCAGGCCCAGGAGGGGCAGACCATTTTTAGCTTTTCATTAGGGCTTCATTCATTAATTTCTTCGTTTAATATTTACTGAGCAGCTACTCAGTTGCAGCCCCTGCGAGGGGCCTGAGACCACCAGCCCGGGCATCATGGGGCGGGGCGGGTGCAGCCCCGAAGGTGCCCACAGCCTGGTGTGGGGGCATGGGGACAGCTATGGTGTGGAGTGCCGGTGTGACCCAGGCGGAGAACACCCCCAGCGCCGACGTTCAGGAGGGCAGGAGGGTGGAGGGTGTTAAGGTCTCCCGATGCTTGAGGGAGGAGAAAGGGTGAGCTTGCAGGGTGCGGGTGGGAGGGGGCTTGCGGGGCAGAGGGGTGGGCGTGCAAAGGTGTGTGGAGGTGTGACCACGTGTGGGGGTGGGGGCTTGGGCCCGGCAGGGCAATGCGGCCCCAGGGTGGGTGGGTGCAGGGCCTCGTGGGGGACAGATGGCTTGCCCTGTGCCTGCAGGGGAAGGCGCCCAGTGACAGCTTTGGGATGGGGTCCAGGCTCGGGCCTGCCGCTTGGCAAGGTTACCCTGGAGCCACAATGTAGAGGGGGTGCTGCAGCCCAGGTGACCAGAGTCCCGAACTAGGTAGCAGGGACAGACAGGAGGGAGGGACGAGGGCAAGAGGAATGCCTGGGTCCCAGTGGTGGGGGAGGGGCATGGGAGTCAGCTGCAAGAGGGGGTCGGGGGCTGGGGAGAGGCATGTCACAGGTGGGGGGCTTTCCAACCCCCAAGCATTTCTCCTCTGGCACCTGCCTCCGAGCCGGACTAGAGACACAACAGGGAACAGATGGTGGCACTGGCTCCTCCGATGGCTTCCCCAGGGGCCACCCAGCCTCATTCTCCCATTCAGGCCTCCTGGGTGCCCACCTGCCTGTCTGCCCAGGACATGGGGTCCCAGCCCTGTGGCCTCGGAGAGGCCCCTAATCCATGCCTCACTTTTTTGACCCCCATGTCTGTGACCCAGGCTCTGGGAACCCCTACCTGATTCTAGACCCAGGCCAGGTCCACGAGGCAGTGGGCAGTGGCCGCACATTGCGGCATTGCCGCCTGGGCGTGCGAAAGCCACTCTGGGTCAGGCTTGGCCTGGGAGGTCGCCTGGGCGCCACAGAAGGCTGGGCGCCACGCCCTGGTAAACCTCCCATGATCCTGCGGGCCAGGCCACGAGGAGGTCACCCCAGCACACCGCACGGCTGCCAGGGGGTGGGCCAGCCTCCTGGCGAGGACAGCAGGGTGGGACAGTTGCCGGTGTGGACTGCACTGCCGAGGAAAGACAGGTGGGAAGCACAGTGTTGGAGGACAACCTGGGCAGCACCTGTGGATGTGGCTGCTGCTCCTGACAACTTCTGGAAGCTTCCACAGGTCCCCGGGCTGAGGGTCAGCAGGCTGTGCCAGTCGTCTGCACCAGGTGTTTGATTGGTGGGCGTAGGAAAGAGTTTAGCCTCGCCTGGAAGGAGTCCTGGGCTTTGCCCTCAGCTCCTGGGCGGTGACCTCCAGGCCGGCCAAGCGTCTGGCCTGAGAGTGGCCTTGTGTACCGCGGGCTCTGGGCCGCACCGGAAAGTCTAAGGAAGTGGCTTAGAGGGGGGCTTTGAGTCCCACGGTATCCGCTGGGGTCCGGAAGGGCTGCAGGCTGGGCCAGCCAGGCGGCCGTCGGCCGTGGGGGCCACGGTAAAGATTCTGAACCGAAGGCCAAGGCTTGGGTGAGCGTCGCTTGTCGGCAATACCCGTGTCACGCACAGATGCCGGCAGAGTAGCCCTGTCCTCTCCAGCGGGAGGGGACAACTGACATCTCCGAGTCTGGAACTTTCCTGGACTCTGCCCCGCCTACGTACTCCCCTCGGCCGCGTTAGTCTGAGTCCTTTCGCCGTGATCCACCCTCACTGTGAGCGTTGCAGTTTCCCGTGAGTTCCGTGAGCCCTGCCAGCACACTATGAAGACCGAGGGTGGGCTCGGGACCCTCCAAACCAGGAGCTGGTGTCGGAAGCGAGGGTGGTCTTGCGGACTGTCCCCCCAGCCTCACGGTGACTTGAGACTGGCAGGTGCCTATGCAGAGCAGAGTGCCAACCGTGTCGGATATCACTCCGATGGGCAGGAATTTGGCAAGGAGCAGTCGCTGGTGAGTGGAAGGATGTCTGTCCCCTCTGACAAGTTCCCTTTGTGTAGTCAGGGTGGTGGGGGAGACAGAGAGAGAGAGAGACAGAGACAGAGAGACAGAGAGACAGAGAGGAGTCGCCACCCCAGGAGGCTGGAGTGGGGGTGGGGAGGGTGTGGAAGCAGCACAGCCTTTGTTCTGTCGGCTGGGACGATGGCAGGGAGCCACGCAAGCGCCTGCGTGGAGCATGTGCATGGGCGGTGGGAAGGAGAACTCACCCACAGCGCAACTGGGAAGATCTCTAACCTCAGGAAGGCTGAGTGGGGTGCCGAGGTCCGTGGGGGGGACCGGGAGGCCGCAGTGTACGGCTGGCCCCGGCGGGAGCTGCTGGGAGCTGCTGGGAGCTGCAGGTTCTCTCACGCTGCTGAACTTCCTAAACGAACCTCCACTACATCCCTTTTATTAAAGAGAGGAGCCCTAAAGACTTTGGTCTCTGGGGTGGAACCAGAGTTAGTAGAGTTTGAGCTAAAAACAAAGACCCCCTTAGGGAGCGTGGACTTGTAGAAAGCGCCGTTTGTTCGGGAACCCTTCCTAAAATAACGCTGTCTGTTCAAAAGCAAGACAAGAGCTCAGTTGTGCAAACTGAGGGAGTGTCGGTCCGCGCACACGCCTGCCCGCACGCACCGGAGCAAGGCCAGTCCCCAAGGGCTGGCTGCCAGGGTGGCAGGGGCGTCCTGCGTTCCAAGCTTCCCTGGAGGACGTGCGGGCGCAAAAACGGGCTCCCGAGCCAGGAACGGGGCCCTGATCGCACGCGTGGATCCTGCTTGTAATCTGTCTTAGTGGACTGCTCCTTTGTAAGGACTCTCGGGTTTCAGCCGGCGGCGTTTGTGCCCTGCTGAAAGGGGAGGCTGCCTCCCGCCCTCTCCCGAGTCCCAGGCAGAGGTCTCCTGGGGGAGAGGCTCAGTTTCCCCAGAGCGGCAGCCGCCCAGGCTTTCCAGGCCGTGGTGCCTCAGACAGAGGGGGTTTTCTCTGCCCTGGGGTGAGGGTGAGACAGATGAGGAAATCGGGTCTCCTCTCTGCTTCCTGGAAGGAGACAGGAAGAAGCGCTATCATGTTTTGGCTCAAATAATCTTTGTGAGAAGTCCAGAGAGGGCAGGGACACCATGTGACTTCCAAGGGCGACTGGACCAGGTGTCAATAAAGCCTCCAACCCACGTCCTCCTGCTTCTGGGGGATGGTGCCGGGGATGGGACCCGGCAGGAGCTGGCACTTTCCCGTGGAGGCCGCCACGTCTGTCGTTGCAGCCGGAGCATTAGTGGCGATAACAGGCCGGCCCCTGCCAGCCGGCTGCTGCTGAGCCCGCCAGGCCTCTGAGCCGCACAGCAGCCCTCATCCTCATTTCCAAGCCCTCCGAACGCTGGAAACGACAAACGTTTTCCTAAGCCTGGCAGCATGGCCTGGGGTGATCTGACACGAGGCTATTTGTGGTGTTTATCGATCACTTGGAGCGGGCATGCATGCGGGGCACCGTGGGGCTACTGATGTTCGATTAGGAGGTGCTACCCCGCCCCTGCCCGGGTGTTATGTAATACATGGTGTCTGTGCTGAGTGACCTTTCCGACAGCCAAGCTATTCGACATTCTACAAGACTTCTGGCCCTGCGAGTTTTGGATAGGGGATTCGGGGCCTGCATTCACGGTATTTTTATAGACGGGCCATTGAGGCACTGGACCCAGAAAGGGAAGCTGGGACCTGCTCTGGCAGACCCCGGCCCACTCTGAGGGGCTCTCTCCAGCTTCCTCTGCATCTCTGGGAGCTTCAGGACATCACAGGGTTTTGTTCCGTTTGTTCAGCACCACGGACAATGAGCGTGTGAACACTGTCACTGCCGTCACGGTTACCACGATGCTCTCATCTGAGTCCCAAGGCCCTGGGGTTGCGTGGCATCACCCCATTTCACGGCGCTACCCAGGGCCTGCTATAGAGCTCACAGGTTGCCCCGCTGGGAGGGAAGTCAGGTCTCTCGGCTTTGCCCAAGTTGTGTAGCGATTTCCACTACGCCCATGGGGCAGGAAAGACTTATTAAACAAAACTATTTTGGAGGCCGCTGGGGACCCAGACATGGGACTGACCTGGCCCTGCCCCCAGGGAGCCTGCGTCTAGCTCAGGAGGGGAGTTGCATCGGGCAGGGCAGAGATGGCCCACGGCAGCGCATCTCCCAGGAGTAACTGAGGGCCCAGGAGCCCAGAGGACCTGGGTGGCTCCTGTGGCCTTTCACCTGTGTACCCTCCTTGCTGTCCCGAGCCCCTAGGGCAAGGCCGGCCAGGCCAGGCCCTGCCTGGGAGCCGGTGGAGAGGAGCAGCTCCTCTGGCAGGTGCCCTCCCGCCAGGGGCTGCCAGCACCTCGGGCTTTGGCTTCCAGGCCCCCCGCAGCTGAGGGCAGTGGCTGAGTCTACCTTTCTGCAAGTGCTAGTTTTCAGCTCTGCACTCATGTGGAGCCTGGAAATTAATTAGCTCAGACACCAGCTCCAGCCTGAGCACACAGAAAGGGTCCTTGCTGGTGAAACTTTGCTCCATGGCTAGTGGAGGTTGGTGGTTGGAAGTCTGATCCGTGGAGAAGTAACAGTGGAACGGCCTGGCTAGGGCAGGCCCCACCTGTCCCCAGCCGTCCAGCCCAGGCCCACCTCCCTGAGAGGACTGGGTGCTCCCAGCCAGTCATTGCCCTGCAGAGGTCCCCACATGGGGACCTAATGGGGACGTGAGGACCTCACAGCGGGTTCTGAGGAGCCCTGGGCTAGGCAGTAGGGGACCCTCCAGGGTGTCATTTGGATGAGGTCACAAAAGGCCTGTTTGAGGTGACGTAGGTCGTGGTGTGGAAGCAGGAACCCAAAGTAGGGGTTAGCCAGGCAAGTGGCAGGGGAACAGCATTCTAAGCAGGGGAACAGTCTCTGCAAATGCCCTGGGTCAGGAAAGAGCTTGGTGGAGAGCCGGGGGTGGGGGTCGAGCGCAGAGGATGCAGGGGGGCTTGGCGGAGACCTGGAGGTGGCAAGGGAGGGGAGTCTGGGGGGGCCCTTGCAGGCCTGCAGGGGCGTTTGGTCTTTATTCTGAGCGCACAGGGATCAGGGGCCTTGGGAAAGCAGCACATGGGCCCAGTCATCTTCCCGAAAGCCCCCTCCTCCCTGCCCTCTCCTAAGAGGGAGGGCTTCGCCCCTGCCCCCACAGCTGTGCATCTGGCTGCACTGCCGTCATCGCCGCGGGTAATTGCTAGGTGTGCCGGGCGAGCGCTTTCTCTTCTGCTGCGCCTGGGATGAGTGATAATCACAGCTTTCACCATCCTCCCTCCACCCAGCCCCGCCCCACCCCCTCTCAAATCCCGCACTCTGCAGAGCCCTGACCAGACTGCAAAGAGGCGCCCGGCCCAGGGACCGAGCGTGTCCTCCGTGGTGACTAAAGGAGGGACAGGCGTCGGGCCAGTCCTTCCAATAATAACAGTGTTGCTGTTGTTGATAATAACGAGCCTTTACTATGCTCGAGCACAATGACGTGGATTTCCTCATTCGGCGCTGGCTTCGGCCTTATGAGACGGAGACAACAGCTACCCCATTTTGCAGAGCAGTAAGTGAAGTCACGGAAAGGTGGAGTGGCTTGCCCAAGGTCCCGCCGCCTGGCAGCACGTGTGCTACGGCGCTGCGCGTGCGCTGGCGCCGACCGCCGCAATCCCTCTCCCTGCACTGGGGGTTCTCGGCGTTACTGTAACCGGGTTGGGGGCGTGCCCAGATTATGTAGGCCACGTGCCTATCCCCCCCCCCCACCGTCCCAGGAAGGCTGTGTCACCACACCCTCCCACGGCCCCGGCTGATTGGTCTGGGCAGACACGCCCCTGGAGCGCAGCCAATCCACGTGGCAGGGCGTGGTGTGCAAAATTGAGCACGGCCAATCAGGCACAGGGCGCAGCGGAGAGGGGGAGGACTGTGTCCCCCAGGGCCCGCGCACAGAGACGGGCGGAGAGGCCGCCAGGGCCCGGGAAGCCCAAGGCACACGGCCGAAGCCAGACCCCCAGGTGGCGGGGAGGGGGGAAGAGGCTGACCTACACAGGTGGGGCCACCGCGGTGGACCCAGGAGGACTCTCTCTCTCCTTGCTTCCTCCCTGGCTGGCCTGTCCAGTTTGTCCCGGTCCGTGTGGTCTCTTCTTACGGAAAACGGGGCCAACGAAATGTGAGAGGAAGTCCCAGGATAGCTCCTTAAAGGGGCCCATCCAGCTGGGAGGCACCAATTTGCTCTTCCTCCCTCCTCCTCCTCCTACTGGAATAAGGAGGTCACAGCTGGAGCCATCCTGGGAGCAGAAGGTCACCTCAGGGACATCTGACAAGGGGCTGGGGCCCCCAGACATCCTGCTGCCCCCCCCCAGCCCTGCCTCCCAGCCTGCAGACGTCACGTGATGTGAGAGACACCTGCACCTCCGTGTGACCCTTAACTCGGGACTCGTTAGTGGCAGCTGCACGCAGCTCCTGACCGAGTGCTGTGCCCGATGTCCTTATTAGCCACCCCTGTCTTCACAGCGACTGCGGATTCTGCCCCAGGCTCCACACAGCAGCGCTCGGACCCCGGCTATGGCACCGTGAGGAAGGGATGATTGCCTCGATTTTCAGCCCCGCGTGTTTCCTGCTCGCGCGCGCGTGCGGGAGGAGAGCGGGCCCGGCCGGCGCAGGCGCACTGGAGCAGTTACCGCCGCTCCCGCGCTCCAGGTGCGCGGGTGCCGGCCCGCACCCCGCCGCCCGGCCCCGCCCGACCCTGCTGCTGGCAGCACCGCCTCTAAGTGGCGGGGCATGGGCTTCTGTTTGGAGGACTCACATGCATTTTTAACTTTCGCCCTCACAGGGACCAAGAAAAATCAAATGAGGAAGGCTGGCGTTTAGCCAACTGAATAAACGATCACCTGCCTTCGGGAGCTGGCGAGGGCGGGCGGCGGGGATTGATTATCTGCTACTGGGGGGTCCTCCGCGCCGCTGCGGCGTGTGTATTGACACCCGGCTGGCAGGAGCGCTGGGGGGCGCAGGCCTGATGCCGCCCACCCAGGTGGGGGAATGTTCGATTGCAGGTCCGGTCGCATTGCTTTTGGCCAAAGGCCTTCTCGAAACACCGGAGCCCAGAGACCATCGGGGAGGGCTGGAGTTCAGCGCAGTGCAGGTTTTCAGTCCTTCAGGGGTGATTTAATGAGAGGAAACTTGTCAGTGCATCTGGGGTTTGTTTAACCGCGGAGCCAACGAGGAGGGCGGCCCAGACCAGCAACGGGCTGTCTGCGGGGACCGCGGCTGGCTCTTGCGCTCAGGAGCTCCAGGCGGCCCCTGCTTCCCCAGGTTCCTGAGCTGAGTTTGGGCCACCTCCCGGACCCCACCCCCATCAGACGTGAATGGACAAGACCCGCGGCCAGCTGCAGCTCACCCCACTCCGACCCTGAGGCTTTGTGGGTGTATAAGCTCCCAGGACAAGGAAGGCCTCGAACAGAAACGATTTTGAGTTCTAGAAAAATAAAGGCGCCCACTTGAACTTTCTTTCATACTAAGTTTGTGGGGGCCTTTTCTGCACCACCGTGGGGTGCCCTGGTGAGACAGAGTGCCTCCCGACCGTGGCCCTCTCTTCCCCAGAGCCTTCCCTCGTGCTCACCTGCCCGCCCCACGCTGCTATCTCCGAGCTCCTGGATGTTCGGTGCCTGTGTTTGGGGTTCAGCCTCCCCCACCAGACCGTGAGCCCCGCCTGAGTCAGCTCTGCCCCAGAACAAACCTGCCCAAGCGGCTCCCAGCAAAGCCCCGTCCTGCTCCACACCTGTGCTCCTGCTGGGCCTCCACCCGGGAGGCGTCCCGAAGCCATCCCACCTTCCAGGCCCACATAGGCCCCTCCTCCTCTAGGCTGACTTCCTTCCAGTGGGAGGGGCCGGCTCCCGTCTGCGCCCTGGGGACCCGTATGTCTGCTCCTAGACACAAGCGCAAGGTTTCAACTCACTTGGTCCCAGCCTTGGCAGAAGCTCTGAGATCCCTGCAGACCCAGAGGCCACAGGGGCTGTGAAGAGCTGCTTGAAGGCCCACTGTCCTCTGTTGTCTCCTCTGTTTCCCACTATCCTCTGTTGTCTCCTCTGTTTCCCACTATCTTCTGTTGTCTCCTCTGTTTCCCACTATCCTCTGTTGTCCCAGGAGGGCTGGCGGGAGCCCCTGTCTCTCCCCTCCCAGGTCCTCATGCAGTCTGGGCCGCGTGCCTCTCCCGCCCGGGTGCAGCTGCAGGCTACACAACCGCTCTGCCGCCACGGGAATGGGTCCTCTCCACAGCTGGGGTCCCCCGTCACACTGCAGTCAGCCACCTGCCCCTTTTGTTTTGGGGTTGCCCTGAGTAAAGGACATCTGCCACCACTGGCTCCTCTTGCTTTTGCTACGTAATTAATTGTCCGAATCTAAGAAAGGGCTCCTTGGTCCTTTGCTGGCTGAATCTCGTAGCTTTGCCTTTTGACACATCCTGACCACTCTCCTGGGATCCCAGAACACAGTGCTTGTGACTGCCCCTAAGTGTGTGACACTCCACACCCAGAGACCCCAATGACACAGTCATGGCAAACCACAGAAACGCCAAGCTGGGGCGGTAGTGGTGGTGACAATCACATTGGTAGTTATTTTTGAGAGCAGCTGATGTGCCAGGTGCCTTCTGAGCCCTGACGCGCAGCCCTGGGGCTGAGCACCACAGGTATTTCGCTTCCCTAATGTGGCAGGTGTGGTACAGAGGGCCCAGGGCCACGCAGCAGGGAGGGAGGGAGGGAGGGAGAGACGAGGAAGGGATGTAGGCCCAGGGGTCTGGCCTTCAAATCCACACTTTCGGTGGGCATGTGTGGTCATCCTACGCACTCCCCTTGGCTGATTCTTGAGCCCTGAGTGCCCGGCCCTGTCTTCATCTGCTCGGGCGGCTCTAACCATGGGCTGGGCGGCTTGCACAGCAGGCATTTGTTTCTTACTGCTCTGGAGCACAGAAGTCCAAGATCAAGTTGCCAGCCAATTTGGGTCCTGGTGAAGTCTCTCTTGCAGGTGGCAGCTGCCTTCTGGTTGTGTCCTCACGTGGCCAAGAAAGAGACAGAGACAGAGAGAGAGAGTACTTTGGGCTGCTATAACAGCCTTCTTCTCCTTTTACTCTCATATAGCTGAAGAAATACTCATCTCTTTCCTGACTCTTCTTATAAGGGCACTAATATGACTCATGAGGGTCCCACCCTTGCAACCTAATTACCTCCCAAAGGCCCTGCTGTTGTTGGAATGATGGCGTCCCTCCAAAACTCATGTTGGAACTTAATCCCCAATGCCACGGTATGAAGAGGTGTGGCCTTGGGACGTGATTAAGTCATGAGGGCTGTGCCCCCATGAATGGGACTGACACCCTTACAGAAAGGCTCAGGCTGACAGAAGCACCCTCTTGCCCTCCACCCCTACTGCCACGTGCTGCAGAGACAGCCCCCCCCCATGCAGCCACAAGGTGCCGTCCTGGAAGCAGAGAGCCACCCTCACCAGACACCAACCCTACTGGCACCTTGATCTTGGACTTCCCAGCCTCTAGAACCATGAGAAAATACATTTCTCTTCTTTATAAATTACCTGGTCTCAGATATTTTGCTATAGCAGCATAAACAGACTAAGACAGGCCCCATCTCCTGATGCTATCACATTGGGTATTTAACTTACGAATTGTGGGGGGACACAAGCATTCAGTCCATAGCATTCCACAGTTGCTCCCCCAAATTCATGTCCCTCTCCCATACAAGACACATTCATTCCATCCCAACAGCCCTAAAAGGCTTAACTGGTTCCAGCATCAACTCTGCCCACGTTAAAGTGTAACGTTCAAAGTCTCGTCTCAATGCCATCTCAATCAGACATGGGCGAGACCCGAGGTGTCCTCTATCCTGAGGCAAAATTCCTGACCCTGTGAGATTAGAGGAGTTATGTGCTTCCAAAACACAGCGGTGGGCGGGCGCAGGGCACACACTGCTGTGATAGAACTAAAGGGGGAGACAAGGAAGAGTGGCGGGTCCCACGCTAGCACGAAACCTGTCTTTGCAAGTTCCCTTAGACCCCGAGCCTCCAGAACAATCCTCTCGCAGTTTGACGCTCTGCCCTCCTGGCCTATGGGGTGGCCGTGCCACGCCCATGGCTCAGCAAGGTGACACCCATGGCTTTGGCTGGAGGCTGCCTGGCCTGTTGAATGAAGCTGAGCATTGGCTCTGACGAGCTCTGCACTGCCTTCGGGGCCATTCTTTCCCCTTCTTGAAGACCAGCGCCAGCTTTTAGCCAAATCGCTGTCCTGTCCTATCGTCCTGTCCTGTGAGATCCAAGAAGTCCGACGGCCTTTCTTCATTCTGTCCAGACTCCGTCCCCTCCAGCTCAAATTGGCAGTGCTTCTGCCAGGTGGTTGAGGTCCGTGGGTCATACCCATTCTCATCTCCCTATGGAGTGGCCAGAGAGCCGCACCCCTGCACGCTCAGTACTCCCCTCCAAACCTGCTTTCTTGGTTTTGTGCAATAGGGACAGGCTGAGAGTTTTCCAGATATTTAAGTTCTGCTTCCTTTCTCCTTAACACTTCCTTCTTCAATCCATTTTTCTCTCCTCGCACTTTACTGCGAGCAGGAGGAGGAAGTGAGCTGCTCCTTCAGACCTTGCCTGGAGCTCTGCTTGGCTAAATATGCAACTCACAGCACGCAGAAGTGGCCGTGCTCGTGGGCTCTGCTTTCTGCACACCATGGGACGCAGACGCAGGTCAGCCAAGCTCTGCGCCACTTTGCAACAAGGGTTCTTTGTTCCATTGTCTGATCATTTCTTCCTCATTTCTGGCTGAGAGCACATAAGAATCTCCTTTAAAATGTATATTTCCGCCCACGTTCCGCACACAAACACTTATGTATTCTCCAAGAGGAGAATCTCATTTCTCTGCAGCACCTCTCTTTTCTTTCTCAAGTCCTTGTGGGAATCAATCGCCTTGGATGGTGCTTTTACGGCAAGATCGGCTGCTTCCAGCCAGCGCCTCAAATCCTGCCCTGTCTCTGCCCACCGCCCGGCTCCAAAGTTGCTCCCACGTTTAGGTACTTGTCGCAGCAGCACCCCACTTCTTGGTGGCAGTGTCTGCCGCAGTCAGCCTGAGCTGATATAACTATAGACTGGGTGGCTTAAATACCAGATGTTTGTTTCTCACGGCTTTGGAGGCTGAGAAGCCCAAGACCCACGTGCTGGCCGACTGGTTCCTGGCGAGACCAGTCCTGCAGGTGTCCGGGATGTCTGCTTCTCTCCGAGTTCTCACATGGCAGGAGGGACACGGAGAGAAAGCCACACACACACACACACACACACGCACATACACACACATGCACACGCCTCTCTGATGTCTGCCTGCAGGGGCGCTAACCCCATCGTGCAGGCCCCACCCCGAATACCATCACGCCAAGGATTGGAGCTTCAACATGGTCATTGGACGTGGGAGGCACCAGCACTCGGGCTGTGGCAGCCCCATCGCCGGTGCTCTGCCCTGTCTGACTTCGAATTTTGGCTTGGATTGGCCTCCAGATCTTCCCCAAGAAGGACACAAAGGGTGGGAGTGAAAAATATCTACATACTAAGCATTGTCACTGCATTGCATGAATGAGGAGCGGAGGCTCAGGGAGGCTGGGCGACTTGCTCAGAGTCACACAGCAGGTGGGGAGACAGACCAGATGCAAAGTCCACGGCCTGCTGCCTCTTATCTGCCGGGATGCAGTTGGAGTTCTCCACTGCAGCCTGCTCACTGTGCTCTTGATTTGGGGAAGGAGTCACAGAGAAGGAGTGGCTTGGCCGGCTGTCAGCACCTGCTGGCCTCTGAGGATGTGCTCAACCTCCCCCCCAGATCCTTCTGGGCTGAGGCTCCGCCCAGGCATGGAGGGAATCTCACACCCTCCTTCCTGGGAGGAGAAGGGCAGATGTTGTCACCACGCAGGTAATCCAACGAGTCAGCCAGGAGAGCACATGGCTGCTGGACTCCAGACCACACAGGCAAGAAGTCCCTGGCCTCTCCCCATGCCCATTGTCCCCACTGACCTAAAGGGCCACCACAAGTATGAGTTCTCAGAGGCTCAGGTCTCTGTGACCGCCATCCTTTGGCCTCTCTGCTCCATTCTGGGTCCCTCCCAGGGTGTCCTCTCCACGCTGGTTGGAGTCATCAATCAACACGATGACTCAGAGACCCACTGACAGCAGAGGGCCCTCGGGTGTCTGTCTGTGGCTGTGCAGACGAGCCGTAGGGCAGGTCCAGGTCCTCCAGAATCAAGGACTCCTAGGCGAGTGCTCAATTAAGGACCTGCTCGGGGGAGAAACTGGCCGGGGAGCGGGAAGACAGACGGGGAAGGGGGGATGCCAAGCGAGGGGCAATGTCGTGACCTCCCACGAGGACAGCTCCAGCCTGATCCTACAGGGAGCCCAGAGTCCAGGCGCACCTCAGCGTCTGCCCCGACCTGGGCCAGGGGCTTCCATGTTCCTGCACCTGCCAGTTCTTGTGCACTCCCGGGCCCTTCCAGCTCTCGGTGACCATGGCCACACCGCTCTGGTGGCCTGAGGATGTGTTGGAAGAAGAGTCTCTGTGGTGGGACATTGAGGTGAGCGCTCGCCAGGGTTGGGGAGGGTGTAGAAGGGATGGGGGGATTTGCAGGGACACCAGCAGGCAGAGTCTGCAAAAGAGACCACTAACCCTCCCGCTGGCGGGCTCCCAGGGCCCGCGCTGCCGGCGTCTGCTGCCCACGGCGCAGGGAAAGGCAGTCTCCTGCGTGTGCTCTGTCCACTCCTCTTGGTGGCATAAGAATGGACCTCAGGCCTGGACCACCTCCTTCCCATGAGATAAAGGGTCCCACAGCCTGCACCTGTGTGGCTGGAACCGGCCATTCCTGGTTTCAGACTCAGAGCGTTCTCCTTCATCCTGCGCGAGTGCACGCCTCACAGGGCACCTGGCCAACCCCTGACTGCAGGGAGGGGCCGGGATCCTCCTGGGGCCACATAAGAGGGCAGGAGGAGCCTGCAGGCCCACAGCCCTGCCTCGGCTGGGGAGGGACCCACTGGCCACGGGGACCAGTGCCCACTACGGAAGCCAGTCTCATCCTGTCCCTTCTCTGTGTGAGCAAAGCCTCGCTCCCGCTGGCGCTCGGCTGCGCCTGTTCTCCTTGGCAGCTCTGATGCCAAGATGCAGGGGGCAGGGGCGCTCACACTTCTACTCCTGACAACAGTCAGCAGATGCCACTTGCTTGACGAAAGGGTCATACTAGAGACCAAAGCTTGTACAGGCTACTAGGAAACTCCATCTCTAGCACAGCATTGAACATTCTTCCCCCAGGGTAAGCTTCTCCCAGTACAGTGTGTGATGTCCCCCCTCCCCCCACACATGTCACCAGGGGTGTAGGGAACGTGACCAGGACAGGCAGGATTGACAGCTCTCCCAAGACTTTGGCCGCATCCTGGAAGCTCCTAAATGTTTTGACCTTTGTCCCTGAGCTCTAAAAGAGCCTGGCCTTGGTGTTTCTGACTGCACCCAGCTTACCCCCAATGCAGCAAACACTGGGTTCACCCAGGGCCTCTGTGAGCCTATTGGACATATATTAGGCCACAGAGTAGACCACAATGAATATCAATATGCAGATTTATGTCCTCATGCTCCTCCCACAATGTGACAACATAGAAATAACAAAACCAAAGGCAAAGGAAAAAGCTCAGATACTCCACTAAATATATCTTGAGTCAAAAAAGACATGAGCATTTCAATGGCAGAATATTTAAAAAATAATTATCTCGAGAACACTATCTGTAAGGTATAGACAAAGCTGAAATCACTGGCAAATTCATAGTACCAAATATTTTTTTATCGTAAGAAGACATAAAGAAAGTAAATGAACTGCATACAAGAGCCAAAAGATAGAAAGAGAGACACAAAACAAATACAAGGAAAGCCAGAGAAAGAGGATGATAAAAATAGAAATTAAGTTGGAAAATGGGGCGGGGGGAAGGTAGAATTGATAAATACATTTGAGAGTTGACTCTTCCAAAAACTACTCATTCCTTGTCTATCTTTGTCCTTTCGACAGCCCCATTTCACCGATGAGTCAACAGAGGGTCATGGAAGGAAACCTGATGTTGCTGAGTGAGGCCTTGGGGAGCCCCGAGGGAGCTCAGGACCCCAACTCTCAACCTGGTGTTCCTCTCTACAGCTCAACACGTCCCTTTCAACATATTTCAAGTTCCTGGAGTGGCAGTAAAGAGCTACCAGAAGCTGGGAAGCTTACAGCAAAGCAAATCTGTTCTCCCACTGTTCTAGAAGCTGTAAGTCCAAAATCAAGGTGCTGGCAGGGGACCTCTTTTCAGCTTCTGTCAGCTCCTGGTCTTCCTTGTCATTGCTTGGTTTGAGGTCGCATTACCCCAGTCTTTTTCTCTGTTGTCACGTGGCCCTTATCCCAGAGTGTGACTCTGTGTGTCCTCTCCTCGTCTTACGTGGACACCGGACATTGGATTTAAGGCCCACCCTGATCCAGTGTGGCCCCAGCTAAAAACACCTGAAAAGACCCTATTTCCAAACGAAGGCATGTCAGGTTCCTGGTGGACGTGAGTTTCAGGAGGGGGCGCTACTCAATCCAGTCTGCATTTGGGACCAAAAACCACCTCTGCCTTTCACAACCCGCGCTTGTCCCAGGCAGAACAAATGCGTGCATGTCCACACACCTCTCTGGTTGCTTATTTCCTTAGGGAGAGAGAAAATGCCTCGATGGCTTCAAAGTGGGAGGCCATCCCGGGCAGGCACCGGCCTGACGTGTGTGTGGCCTGCCTGCTCCCCGAGGGGGCAGCCCTTACCCCTGCACGAACAGGCGCAACTTCCTGCTCCCCACCGCGACTGAGGCTCCACGGTGCGGACGCTCACGCAGCAAGGTGAATTTTTAAACTGTGTTGGCCAAAGATTTCAATGACCTAAAGACAAACCCTAACTGTAAGCCCGGAATCCACTGCTGAGACATGGGCCTGTTTCAGTTTGAACAATGCAGTGCATTACATACAAAGGCTTTCCTGGCTATTTTCTGTGCGTGTATTTGGTGCTAGGGTCTTTTCTTGCCTTGGGTAACCGAACCCTCCCGATAATCCTGTTACGTGGACATCACACTCCTCGTTTCATAGCTGAGGAAACGGGGCTCGGGGAGGGTCGTTGGCTGACTTGGGCTTCGTGGCTGTGAAGCCGCAGAGTTGGGACCTGCTGGCTCCAGCGCCTGGTTTCTTGCCGGCAGCGCAGACGCAGAGAGCTTATTTATCAGATAGTGAGAACCTAAGATGCTCGGAGTCTGGACAAGAAAGCTAAGCAGGGTGAGCAGTATTCTTGATGAGACTCAGGCCGGTTTTACCCAGGGACGGCTCTCTGATCCCGGCCCTGCCGACGGCTGCTTCTCATTAGCACTTCCCACAGCAGGACTCGGCCCAGTCAAAGGGTTTTCGGAGGAGCCCACCCGGGCAGCCGGCTTGCCCAGGGCTGGCGTCTCAGCAGCGGGCGGCTGCTCTGAAGCTGGCAAAGGCTTCCTGGAAGTCAGTACCGGGAGGCGCAGATCACAGGGCCGGAGCCGGACAGGTGAGCTAGCCGGGGGCTGCAAACACCCAGGAGCCTGCCAGGAACTGCTGATACGCTCCATTGCGCCCTGCCGCCCCGCGGACGCTCCAGCCCGCAGAGAGGACGCTCCGGTCTCCATCTGCAAGCACAGGGCAGCCGGGAGCAAGGCGACCGTCCCCTTTGAGGGCAGTTTGGGGACAAGCATCCTTCACGGTGGAGCACAGGCTTCCGGGACGGGGCTGGCCTTCGCCTCCCTGTGATGTTCTGAAGTCCACCCGTAGCAGCAGGTGTCGAAGCCAAAGAACAATCCTTGGGGGGTGGTTTATGTTGAGAAAACTTTAACTTACTCTTTCCCTGCGACTCAGGACACGAACTATCATTCTTCCCTGTTCACAGTCAAGCGCTGGGGGCTGGCAGGCCCAGCCCCAGGGTGTGGCAGGAATGTGCTTGTAAGCTTGGTGTGCCCTCTCCCAGGTGACTGAGGGTCACCCGGTCTCCATGCGTGCCCCCTCTTGACTTCTGTTTCGGATTTTCGGTGTACAGCCTGCACTGAGGCAGACTTGGGCCGGCAGACAGCCCAGTGAAGAAGCAGGCAGGGGCAGGGCACAGCTGGTGGCCCCAGCCTCTTGATACCTGCTGTCAGGTGACAGAGACCCCTCTCTGGGTCACCGCAGGGGTCGGAGGGCAAATGGGACCGCCCACTGCTCAGGGCTGTCTGTTCCCTAGTCCCAGACAAGGCCAGCGGATCTGTCTAGGGCCACTGGGGGAAGGAGCCAGCTCCTCCCGGAGCCTGGGCAGTTATGCCGACGTGACGCCCTCCGCCCCCCACGCAGTTCCGGAAATTCACGCTGGAATTAGTGGCCCTTCCGTGGAGCAGCAGGCGCCGGCCCCGAACACTCAAACCCCTCGGCCTGGCGCATGGGTGTGTCTGCGGTGAGCCTGCCACCAACTGCCCCCGCTGTCCCCTTTTGTCGGGTGCTTGCCAGGGAGCCGGGTGGGTTCCTCGGGCGGGAGTCAGAGGGCCCAGGAGAGTCGTTCCTCTCAAAGAGTGGGCTCTGCGGCTCCGCGGGCGCCTGAGTGACGGAGGCTGTACTTTGCAGATCACGGCGCTGAAAGGCCGCAATTGCCCTCTTGGCTTCTGAAGGTGCAGATAGATGATTCAGCGGAGCTGGGTGGCCTTCTCCAGTTAAATGGTCTCCTTGTCATCTCTGCTCCCACCGCCACGTGCCCAGGACACCCCTACCTACCCACCGAGTCCCGGGGCTGGGCTTTGTCCTCCTCAGGAGCCCATCGTTCCACAGTGGGGAAACTGAGGCCCAGAGAGGGGAGGAACCTCGCCCAAGGCTGGGCCGCAAGGGTGCCTGGCACCAGCCCCGGTCCAGCATGCTCAGGGCTGGCGGCTCCCCCGCCTCCCCTGAGGACGTGCCGGAGGGACTCCGGGCCCCTCTGAGGAGAGCAGGGGGAGGGAAGGGGCAGGGGGTCCCCCGAGGGCACCCAGCTTAGCCATCCCCATCGCACGTGCTGGCCCAGCCGCTGCTCGGGCATGAATGGTGGGGGAATGAATGAAGGACGATGCATTAAGGACAACACCCGGCTCCTTGATCTTTTGCTGTGTGCCAGGCGCTTAGTGACCCAGGAGGGGCCTCAGTCCCCCTCATCCCCACCCAGGTCCCCACCCACATCCGGGCGAGAAGTGGCGCCTGCTGGTGCCGCGCATTCTGGGCCTCGCCATGCGGCAGGACACGGTGAGGATGGCGATGTGCTCCGCCTGTGCCCCCGACTCGACCACTGGACACTCGGGATGTGGCAGGTGTGGCAAAGGAACGGGTTTTCTTTTCCACTTAGCTGTAATTAATCAAAGTTAAATAGCCACCTGGGGCCAAGCGTCGGGGTGGCACAGCGCAGTTCTAGACCGCCTGGAAGCCAGCCGCCCGGCCCAGCCTCCACCCTGCCTGCCCGTCCCACACGTGGTCCGTGGCCCCCACGGTGAGTGGTCACCTGCAGGGCATCCTGCTTTGCTCTGCCGTTGCCAGGGGCAGCCTGTAAAGTCATTCGGGCTGAGCCTCAGGCCCCGCCTGGTCCTCAGCGGCCTGTGGGCCCTGCGGCTCCTCCAAGCTGGGCTCTCTTGGAGGAAAGAGATCCCAGCCAATCCTCACTGTCCTCCAGGAGGAAGGTATCCCTACCCGCAGGCTACAGGTAAGAAAACGAGGCTGGGTGTGACCTTTGCGCATCCACCTTGGAAACCCGTGGGCTTAAGCACCACCATGCCCCAGCCATGAGACCGCCTCAATGCCTCAGTTTCCTCATCTGTGAAATGGGGAGAAGTAAGCACCTACCTTGTGTTATTGTTCTGACGCTCTGAGCCAGGTGCTGGGCAGTTATTGAACTTGACCTCCCTCCCACTCCCTTCCCATTGGAGAGAGCTGACCCCTGGGTGTCCATGTGTAATGTGGCAGGGTCCCCAGGGGCTCTGGGCCCAAAGGGACTGACCACAGCCCTGGGTTAGGGGGAAGGTTTGCCAGATGGTGCCGGACAAAGACGGCCTCTGCCTGGCAAACTCCTCTCTGGGCAGACGGGAGGAGCGGGTGTGGGTGCAGCCAGAGGCAGGGACCAGGGTCTGGTCCAAGGAGCTGGGAGGCTTCCTGGGGTTTTACAAAGCACAGTGTCCCCGTCCCCAACTTCCAAGCCTGGGCAGTCCCCATGGTCTCACGCTGCCATGGGTATGGGGACAACGCCAGTGAACCTGAGGCCCAGGGCAGGGTTCCTAGTAGTGCTGCCTGGCGTGTGTTTGGGAGCTGGACCCTTGGCGGCGGCTGGACAAGGGGTGGCAGGGAGGAGTGGCACCACGCATATGTCCCAGAAGCCTGAGCTTGGCGTTCGAGGCCTGCCCCCCGGCCCAAGCGAGAGGGCTTGCAGCCTGTGGTCTCCCACCCCTGGGGCTGGCCCAGCTCCTGGCCCCCGTCTGCCCCCGGCCTGGCTCACAGAAATATGCTAAGTGTGGATGAACAGATGGGAGGTCACCAGGACGGATGGAGGTGGGGACAGCCCCTGCCTGCAGGAAGCTGAAAGTCCAAGGGGAGGTGACGTGGAACCAAACAGGCCCCGTTCCCCGAGCTCTGGGCTGGAGCGGAGGGGAGCACAGGAGCTGGGCTGTGCCGAGAGGGAAGTCAGGAGGGGCTTCCCAGAGGAGGGCACATTGGAAGGGCCTTGAAGGATGCATAGGAGTCTGAGCCAGACGAGGTGGAAAAGAGCCTCCCAGGCAGGGTGAAACATGTGAGGTTGGGACAGGAGAAAGGCCCCGGAATCTGGGAGTTAACCTCTTTCCCAGGAGCAGTGGGATCCAGGAAGACTTGGAAGCAGGAACATAGCAGAGTGGGACTTGGTTTCTCATAGCTCACCTAGCTTCAGGGTGGAGGCTGGACTGACCAGTGTGGTGGGGGGAGAGCGGCAGGGGCTGTCGCCGGGTTCGGGTGAGAGCAAATGCAGGGCCGTACCCGAGACACTCCTCTCTCCCTCCTGCAGGACTCCCCAGGGCTCTGGCCAAGTTTCTGGAACTCTCTGGGGGTTTCAGACACCCCCACCGCCCGCTGCAGCCTCCTCTTCTGGTGGGTGGACATTTCCCTAGGTCAGAGGCTCCGTCTCCCAGCCCAGCGATGCCCTCGTTTCTCAGTGGCATCTGCCCTCCCAGGCAGGCCCCTTGGGGGCTGGGCCGCAGACGGAAGGACGCAGTGAGAAAGGAGGAGGGAAATGTGCCGTGTTCAGAGTGTCCGACTTCTCAGTGCAGCGTCGGGCCCCTGCAGGCAGGGCTTGGGTTTTACCGGCCTGTCCCGGAGCCCAGGGCAGAGCATGACATGGAGAGGCCCCCTGGTGAGCATGCGGCGTGGGGCCGGGCACAGCCACGAGGGCAGCGCCAGGGCCCGGCAGGCAGCCAGGCGGGACAGAATTCCGTGCCGCCCTCTCTGCCGGCACAGCAGCCCCTCACCCTACCTGCCACCTCCTCCTCTCCCTGGCCTCCCCCCTGCTAGGTGCTTGTGCCTCTGGGAAGCTTTCTGGGGCCCTCCCTGCACCCGCACCTCCTCCCCAGCTCACACCCCATGCTATTCATTAACGGACGGGGCGATGGTCTGTTCTGCCACACCTGGGCCTCTCTTGTCCGCTTCCGCCCGCCCGGTGTTTGGAGGGACGCCTGCCCCGTGCAGGACCCCCCACTCCTGTTGGGTGAAGGAATGAGTACTGAACAGCCAGGGGATGGCCATGGTGGTTACAGTCGCCGGGTGGCGGCCCCAGGGGTGGAAGACGGTGTGTGCTTCTGCCGCCACCAGGCCGGGGCCGGGCTCTGGAGTTAGTGGAGCCGGGTCTGCAGGGGGCAGGCGCGGCCTCTCACACCATCACTCCTCACTCGCTCCAGAGCAGACAGCGGCCCCCTCAGGCTGAGCCTCCGAGGGCCTACCCCCTGCCTGCTCGCGGGTCCCCGGGGAAGTGGGACTCGTGCAGATCCCTCATGTGTGCTCCGCCAGTCCCCGCCTGTCCTGATAAGTGCCCTCCTCCAGTGTGGGCCCCGGAGAACGCACTGTTCCCGCAATGTGGTGTCTTCAGAACATGAGTCACAGTTCAAAGAACACAATGGGCGTGGTGGCGCGTGCCTGTAGTCCCAGCTACTGGTGAGGCTGAGCAGGAGGGTCTCTCGAGCCCAGGGGTTCGGGGCCAGCCTGGGCAACATAGCGATACCCCATCTCAAAAAATAAAAAATAAAAAAATAAAAACCCAGAAGAAAGAAAACAAGCCATGGATCCCATGGAGACTTCTGGCGTCAGGATATGGTGGGAGACCTGGGTAGGCCGGGTGTTCAGAGCTTGCGCTCTGGAGTTGGAGGACTTGGGTTGAAGTGTCGGACCCGCCCCTGCCTGGTGGGCAGTCTGGGCTACCGTGGGCATCGGCTTCTAGTCTGTTCCGTGGGGCCTGGAATCCTGGCCCTGTCGAGGGTACAGCCTGTGCCCGGCACATGGGAAGATTTGTCAAGCCCCAGGACTCGGGCAGTTCAGTTCCCTCTGCGGTCAGTTTCCTCATCCGCAAACAGAGGACAGTGGTGACTCTCCCAGGAGGCTTGGAGGACCGGACAGGGTGATTGATGGCAGGGGAAACAGAAGCCAAAGCAGGTGACACTTGCTGAGGACTTAACGAGCCACAAGTGCCATTCGGACTGCTCTGTCATCCCCGTTTTACAGATGAGAAGACTGAGCAGGAGGCATCAGGTGATCCGCCCGGGGTCCCATGGCTACGGAGCCTCACTTCCCGCCAGTCTGGCTCTGCGGCCGAGCTCCCGGGTCACTTGCCCGCGGCGGGAGAACGGTGGCAGCATGGCACCTGGGAGCCTGTGCAGGTAGGTGGGCAGTGGGGGCCCCTCCAGGTCACCTGTGCCTCCCCGCCTCAGGTCCCTCCCTGACCTCAGCGGCGGACAGCGCCTCGGCCTCCTGGGCGACCGCACTCCCGATCTCCTGTGGACGCAAGTCTTTGCAGCTGTCGTCGTGTCAGGTGGCATCCGGGTGGAGCAGGGTGGGCTCGCCCCAGTGCCCGGTGTCTCTGTGAGAAGGGAGGACGCAGAGGGACACTCCCCGGGAAGAAGGCTGCGCGAAGACGGGGAAGAAGTCGGAAGGACGTGTCTAGCAAGCCGCCACCGGGAGCTGAGGAAGAGCCATCCCCTAGCGCCCCCAGAGGGCGGGACCCCAGGCACCCTGATCCCAGACTTCCACCTCCGGGACTGCGGGAGCACGTGTCTGTGTTTGAGCCCCCGCCTGTGGGGACTTGCTGTGGCGGCCTCGGGAAACCAGTGCGGAGCCCGAGGCGCCTCCCGGCCCTGGCCCCAGTGCCCCCAGTCAACGGAGAGCGGGGACAGTGGGAGAGCGGGGACAGTGGCAGCGCCAACGCTGAGCTCCAGGCTGGCAGAACGGGCAGGCAGCACTTCCGTCGCACCCGAGTCACAGACGGGGATTTGAGGCTGCCCCGCAGGGACCGGGTGACCGGCGCTCCCAGGAAAGGGCCCTCCCCGGCCGCAGCTCCGGTTCCTGCGTTGGCGTCATCCGTGACCGCTGGGGCAGCTCTGGAGGCCAGCGTGTGAGCGGCCACTGCGTCAGCCGCCCCGCATTAATATTTGATAGTGTTGAATCGCTTTCTTCTGAGACCGAGAAAAAGAGGCCATTACACACGGGTAATAAGATGCACTGGGCTGTTCAGTGCCGTCGGGGCCTGGGAGGTCGAGGATGCCGTGAATAATTCATCTCCCTATAATGATTTTTCTAGCCTTTGCGTCCCTCTTGGCCAGGAAGGACCTGCCCCCCCCCGCNGGCCCCCCCCCCCCCCCCCCCCCCCCCCCCCCAGCCTGTCCTGGCAAGCCGGCTCAGTGCCCAGTGACTCCCGGTCTCAGCCACCCGAGCGTGGAAGGCACACGTTCCCCCATGCCGGGTGGCCTGGGACTTGGCCTTTGTTTCCCCAGCGGCACCGGCAGGAGAGCCGCTGCCCTGCCCCCACCGCTCTACCCCGCACGGCAGGAGCTGCGGGGCCGGGTGGTGTGGCGCTGGCCCTGGAGTGTGCGGCGCCCAGGTGCGGGACCCTGAGCACCTGCTCCCCCTCCCGGGCCTTGGTTTCATTACTCCTTGGAGCGGGGCTGGCTGCACTCTGCCCTGCCTGTCTTGCAGGGCTTTATTTCTGCCGCTGTGATCGAATGTTTCCAGTATCTTCCCGGTACCCGGTGCAATATCAGTGGTGCTCGTTTCATCTTCTCACCCTGCGCGGGCGGATGTGCTGGGCTCACCCAGCGGGCCATGTCCCAGCGGGGAGGCGGCCGGGGCAGGGCCCTGGCCAGGAGACAGATGTCCACACCGTGCCTGGCGGGGACTGCCAGGGGAGAGCGCGAGGGGCCGGGGATGGGGAGCTCTGCCTGCCAGGCCCTAGGCGACTGCCTGGAAGTCGTCTCACGGCCAGCCAGACATACACAAGGTGACAACAGCCACCACCACCATAAAGTGGTCCGACACGGTACTAAATCGAGAGCAAAACTCTCCTCCCTCCCCTCCCCTGCTTCAGACAATGCTTACATTGTAAGCAGGCTTTGTGTGCACACTTTGAGAAACCTCCCAGCGTTGTTTCCTACCGACTTCAAATAACACCCCCGCTGGCCTGCCAGGCCTTTTCCAGACCTGCTTCCCGCCACTTCCTCCTCTTGTTCTCCCGCAGCTCCTCCTTTCTGTTGCACAACAATGCCAGATCGATCGCCACCGCAGGGCCTTTGCAACGGCCGTTTCTGCTCGGGGGACGATCCCCCCCCCAACATCTTTCCTTGAGCTTCCTCAGTGTGGCTCAGACGTCACCTCCTCACAGGGCCCTTCGCTGAACACCCTCCCGCAGTTGTTCCCCATCCCCAGCCACGGTAGCCGCCTGTCAAGTTGCCCCTTGAATTTTGTCCCGAAGCAGCACATAAGGCTATGGGCCGCTTCCGAGTGCAGTCGCGCGTTCGCCCGTGTGGGGTCTGTGTGCCCCCAGCGCTGCACACGCTGGTGCCCTGGCGCCTGCACCTCTTAGCAGGGATCCGTGCGGCTGAAAGGTGCTGACAGCACCCGCGCTTGCAGGTGTTGGCGTCAGCGTGTCGGCCAGACCCGGACCGGGAAACAGAACCCGCGCAGGAATTAGAACACGGAGAGTCAAAAGGTTGTTGGTTATCACAGGGGTGTGGGATAAGGAGGGGGTGGGTCGCAGGAGAACGTTCAGGAACATCGCGGTGGCAGGTATGAGGAGCAGCTGCCACCCGGCTCTGAGACGGAGCAGCCAGGGGAGACCCTCCCCAACCCCGGCCTCGGTAAGGAGGGCACAGCTGCGGCTCAGCAGACATGGCTGTGCAATGCTCCCCGGAACGTGCTGGAAATCCGCCCTGTAGGGGGTAGGGGAGGCTGTTCTTGGGAGACATCTTGCTGGAGGCAATCGGCTACAGACCCACCTTAGATTGGAAGGAAGCTGCTGGACCACTGCGCTGCCGGAGCCGGGCGCTAGCGAAGCACCCCAGCACCCCACACCCCGCACTCACTGCAGCGGCCGCCCAGCGCGCAGCACAGCCAGGCGGGAAACCCCTTCCTCCCGCCCTGTCTCTCAGCGCCCTCTCCTGACAAAGCTTAGCGCGGGTACCGGTGGGCAAAGAAGAACTCCTGACAGTCCCAGCTCATGTCTCACGCCGCAGGCAATGAAGGGCCGATTTGGAGCTAAGAGACAGCAAATTGATAACTGGCACAGTCCAGACTTCGGCTGCTCCACGTGCACATGTACCCTTCTACACACATTTGAACTCCTGTACGACAGAAAAACAACTTTATATTTCCCCTCGACAAGACCCAGCTGTGTACCTTGCAAGGGACAGAGTTTTTGCCCTCTCCCTGAAATGAGGAGATAGGCAGTCCCAGCATTGTTTACCTCGCTGACTGTATGAATTACGACTCAAATTCATTTGCATTCCCACAAAGTATTTTGTTATCTACACACTAAGCTGTAAAGTTAATTACCAACAGTCTGTAAACAAAATAAAAACGGGCAGGCAGGAGAAGCAAGGGGTTAGTCTGTACAGATAAGTACATATACATGACAAGTGACGAGAAAATAGGCTAAGCTGTTACAGGACTCATTTTCGTAATTTAATTGTGAGGCTAGAATTGTTATCTATGTCTTCCTTCTTCCCATTCTGCCCTCCCCCCATCCTCAGCCAGAGCTGAGTGGAGTGATCCAAACCTTCCCTCCCGAAGGCTCTGAGTCCTCAATCACCCTGCAGTTTTTTTGGTGGTTGTACTTTTCCATTAACCGTCTGCTATGGTCTGAATGCTTGTGTCCTCCCAAAATGCATATGTTGAAAACCTAAATCCCTAGGTGATGGTCCTAGGAGGTAGGGCCATTGAGAGGACAGCCTTCATGACTGGGGTTAGTGGCCTTATAAGGGAGACCCCGGAGAGCTAGCTCACCCCTCTCGCCACGTGAGGACACAGCAGGAAGGTGCCATTTATGAGGAAGCAAGCTGTTAGCTGACACCCAACCTGCCGGTGCCTTGATCTTGAACTTCCTAGCCTCCAGAAACATGAGAAACAAATTTCTGTCATTTATAGGAGACTCAGTTTCTAGTATTTTGTTATGGTCGCCAGGATGGACTAAGATAGAAAACTGACACTGAGAGGCAAGGTTGCTGCTGTAGCAAATACCTGAGAATGTAGAAGTGGCTTTGAAACTGAGTGACAGGTAGAGAGACTGTCAGAGTTTTGAAGTGAAAGCTGGAGAGAGCCTTTGTGGCTGAGAGTGGAAAGTGAAGGACGGTGCTGGGAGGACTTGCAGGGGGAGGAGGAGGCTGCAGAGAAAGCCCTGTGCTTCCTAGAGAACACTCATGGGGCCATCAACAGAATGCTGGCAGAAATGTGGCTGGTGCAGGCCACTCTGATGCAGTTCCAGAGAGGAAGGAGGAGCACGTTACCGCACAGTGGAGGGAAGGCCATCCTTGTGATAGAGTGCAACAACACGGAATTGTGTTTGTGTGCCCGTGTTTTGTGGAAGAGATTGTGACCAGTGAAACTGGATATTTGCCTGAGGAAACTTCTAAACAGAGTGGTGAACGTGTAGCCTGGTTTCTCTTGATTGCTTATAGTAAATGCAAAAGAGAGAGAAACTATTTATTTTTTTTAAATTTCAGAATACTATGAGGGTACAGATGTTTTGGTTACATGAATTACTTTTGTACAGTTTGAGACAAAGTTATAAGTGTGTCCATCGCCCAGATAGTGTGCATCGTACCTGTTAGGTGTGAAGTTACCCATCCCCTCCTCCCTCCTCCCACCTGCTTGATTTCTGTTGAATTTTACTACCATACGTATACATGAGTGTTGATCATTTAGTTACAATTTAACCATGAGTACCTGTGGTATTCGTTTTTCCATGCTTGTGATACTTCACTTAGGAGGATGGTCTCCAGTTCCACCCAGATTGTCACAAAACGTATTAGTCCACCATTTTTCTATGGCTGAATAATCCTCCATGGATTGTACCACATTTTATTAATCCACTCATGTATTGATGGGCACTTGGATTCTTTCCACATCTTTGCGATTGCAAATAGTGCTGCTATAAACAATTGAGTGCAAATGGGTTTTTTTGTTTGTTTTGTTTTGCTTTTTTATAAAATGTCTTTTTTTCCTTTGGGAAAATACCCAGTAGTGGATATTGCTGGATCAAATGGTAGGTCTACTTTTAGTTCTTTGAGGTACCTCCATAGTACTTTGCATAGAGGCTGAACTACTTTTCAGTCCCACGAACAGTATATAAGTGTTTCTTTCTCTCTGCATCCATGCCAGCACCTGTTGTTTTGGGACTTTTTGATAAAAAACATTCTCATTGGAGTTAGGTGATATCTCATGTTTATTGGCCATTCATCTATCTTCTTTTAAAATGCTTCTGTTCACCTCTTTTGCCCATTTTAAATGAGGTTGTTTGATGTTTTCTTGCTGATTTGCTTGAGTTCTTTGTAGATTCTGGTTACTTGCCCTTTGTTGGATGTGTAGCATGCAAATATTTTCTCCCATTCTGTTGGTTGTCTATTCACTCCATTGATTGTTTCCTTGGCTGTGCAGAAGCCTTTTAATTTTGTCAGGTCCCATTTATTTATTTTTGTTGCTGCTGTGATTGCCTTTGGGGTCTTCTTCATAAATTCTTTGTGAGGCCGATATCTCTAAGGGTTTTTCCAACCTCTCCTTCTAGAATTCTTATAGTTTCATGCCTTAGGTTTAAGTCTGTTATCCATTGTGAATTAATTTTTGTGAGTGAGAGGTGCGGATCCTATTTCAGTCTTCTACATGTGGCTATCCAATTTTCCCAGCACCACATATTGAATAGGGATTCTTTTCCCCAGTGTATGTTTTTGTCTACTTTGTCAAAGATCAGATGGCAATATGAGGATGGTTTTATATCCGAGTTCTCTATTCTGATTTATTGGTCTATGTCTCTGTTCTTGTGGCAGTACCATGCTGTTTGGTTACTATGGCCTTGTAGTATACCTTGAAGTTTGGTAAAATGATGCCTCCCAATTTGTTCTTTTTGCTTAAGATTGCTTTGGCTATTCAGGGTCTTTTATGTTTCCATACAAAGCATAGAATTATGTTTTCTAGATCTGTGAAAAATGACACTGGTATTTTAATAGGGATTGCATTGAATCTATAAATCACGTTGGGTAGTATAGACATTTTAACAATGTTGATTCTGCCAGTCCATGATTGTGTAAGTTTTTCCATCTGTTTACATCCTCTGTGATTTCCTTTCTTAGTGTTTCATAGTTCTCCCTATAGAGGCCTTTCCCCTCTTTGGTTAAATAAATATATTCCTAGTCATTTTATTTTCTTTGTTACTACTGTGAAAGGTATAGAATCTTTGATTTGATTCTCAGCTTGACTGTTGTGGGAATATTGGAATGTTCCTGATTTGTGTACATTGGTTCTGTAACCTGAGACTTTGCTGAATTTATTTATCAAGTCCAGGAGTCTCTCAGCAGAATCTTTGGGGGTTTTCTAGATATAAAATCATATCAGCAAAGAATTATAGTTTGACTTCTTCTTTCCCCATTTGGATACACTTGATTTCATTCTCTTGCCTGATTGCTCTGGCTAGGACTTCCAGCACAATGTTAAACAGAAATGGTGACAGTGGGCACCCTTGTCACCAAGAAATCCACCCCAATCATTAATTATTTCAATAAACATGAACAGCTTGAATTCCCCACTCAAGAGACAATAGGCTGGCTGATTGGATAAAAAAATACAGTTCTAAGCGGGAATGCC
Organism: Mirza zaza; assembly: GCA_008750895.1. Taxonomy (NCBI): domain Eukaryota; kingdom Metazoa; phylum Chordata; class Mammalia; order Primates; family Cheirogaleidae; genus Mirza; species Mirza zaza. The sequence goes on along the minus strand of VSMD01108172.1, from coordinate 2,687 downwards.
TTCAATTTTTCCCCATTTAGTATGATGTTGGCTGTGGGTTTGTTGTATATGGATTTTATAATATTGAGGTATATTCTGTCTATGCCTACTTTGTAAAGAGTTCTTATAAAAGGGTACTGAATTTTGCCATATGCTTTTTCTGTGTTTATTGAGAGGATCATATGATCTTTGTTTTTGCTTCTATTTATGTGATGAATCACATTTATAGATTTGCATATGTTGAACTATCATCCCTGCATCTCTGGGATGAAGCCCATTTGATTGTGGTGGATTATTTTTTGATGTGCAGCTGAATTCAGTTTGCTAGGATTTTATTGAGAATTTTTGTGTCTATATTCATAAGGGATATTGATGTGTAGTTTTAAGAGGCACTCCTATGGGCTGTAAGGCGAAAGCAGCAGGTAACTTACAAAGGAAAACCCATCAGACTAACTGCAGGCTTCTCAACTGAGACCTTACAAGCCAGAAGGGAATGGGGCCCCATTCTCAGTCTTCTTAAACAGAATAATGGCCATCCTAGAATTTTGTGCCCTTTAAAACTAAGTTTCTTATTTGAGGGTGAAATAAAGACTTTCTCAGACAAACAAATGCTGAGGGAATTTGTCAAGACTGGACCTAACCTGCAGGAAGTACTCAGAACTGCATTATACACAGATCAGCACAATAGACACCCACCAGTGTAAAATCACCCAAAAGCTAAAAGTCAGAACCAAGATATCACAATGGCTCAAGTGGTAAAACAAAGCGATAAAGTTCAACTCAACAGGATGAACAGAAATCTACCCCACTCTTTATTTCAATAAACATGAATGGCTTGAATTCTCCACTCAAGAGACATAAGCTGGCTGATTGAATTAAAAAATACAAGCCAAGTATCTACTATCTTCAGGAAACACATCTAACCCACAAGGTCTCATTCAGACTCAAAGTGAAGGGGTAGAAAACAATATTCCATGCAAATGGAAACCCAAAGAAAGCTGGTATAGCCATTCTCATATCAGATAACACAGACTTCAAATCAGTAAAAGTAAAAAAGACAAAGATAGTCATTATATAATGGTGAAGGGAACAATTCAACAAGAAAACATAACAATCCTAAGTATTTATGCACCTAACACAGGTGTGCCCAGATTCATAAAGCAAACACTACTAGATCTAAACAAAATGATAAACAGCAGCATCATAATAATCAGGGACTTCAACACCCCATTGATAGAATGGGACAGATTCTCCAAACAGAAATAAGCAAAGAAACGATGGACTCAAATGGAAGTCTAGGACAAATGGGCCTAACAGACATTTACAGAACATTCTACCCCAGAACCACTGAATGCATGTCATTAGCTCATGGAACATTCTCTAAGATTGATCACATCCTAGGCCACAAAACATGTACTAACAAATTTTAAAAAATAGAAATTATACCATGTATTATCTCAGACCACAGTGGAATAAAATTAGGAATCAATTCCAACAGAAACACTCAACTCTATGCAAAGTCATGGAAATTAAGCAACCTACTGCTGAACCATTATTGAGTCAAGGAGGAAATTAAGATGGACATCAAAATATTCTTCAAACTAAATGACAAAGGGGACACAAGTTATCAAAATCTGTGGGATTCAGCAAAAGCACTCATAAGAGGAAAAGTCATAGGCATAAATGCTGACATTCAAAGGACAGAAAGATCAGAAATCAACAGTCTAATTAAGCATCTCCAAGAATTGGACAAGGAAGAGCTAACCAATCCCAAATGTAGCAGAAAAAAATAAATAACTAAGGCCAGAGCAGAACTAAATGAAATCTATAGCAAAAGAATTACACAGAAGATAATGAAACAAAAAAGGTGAACAAAATTGACAGGCCTCTTGCTAGATTAACCAGAAACAGAAAAGAAAGGACCCTAAAAAGCTCACTCAGAAATGAAAAAGAAGATTTACAACTGATACCATGGAAATATGAAATATAATCTCTGAATACTATAAAAATCTCTGTGCACATAAACTTGAAATGTGGAGGCAATGAATGAATTTTTGGAAACACAACCTCCCTAGGCTCAATCAGGAAGAAATAGAACTCCTGAACAGACTAATATCGACTAACGAAATTGAAGCAGCAATAAAAAATCTCCCAACAAAAAGAAGTCCTGGATCAGATAGCTTCACAGCTGAACTTTATTAGACCTACAAAGAAGAAATGGTACCTATACTGCAAAAATTATTTCATAACATAGAGTAGGAAGGAGTCCTCCCCAACTTATTCTATGAAGCCAATTATCACCTTAATACCAAAGTCAGGTAACTACACAACAACAACAACAAGAGAAAGAGAGAGAGAGAGAGAAATGATTTAAAGATAGCGTTGTTAGGCCGGGCGCGGTGGCTCAAGCCTGTAATCCTAACTCTCTGGGAGGCCGAGGTGGGCGGATCGTTTGAGCTCAGGAGTTCGAGACCAGCCTGAGCAAGAGCGAGACCCCGTCTCTACTATAAATAGAAAGAAATTAATTGGCCAACTAATATATATAGAAAAAATTAGCCGGGCATGGTGGCACATGCCTGTAGTCCCAGCTACTTGGGAGGCTGAGGCAGCAGGATTGCTTGAGCCCAGGAGTTTGAAGTTGCTGTGAGCTAGGCTGACGCCACGGCACTCACTCTAGCCTGGGCAACAAAGTGAGACTCTGTCTCAAA
>VSMD01108165.1:0-39150 GCA_008750895.1 Mirza zaza | reverse complement strand
AGAGAGTCTGTCCCCCAGGCCCTCATGCCCCACTACAGCCACCCCCTCACCCTCAGCACCTGTGTGCTACAGACCAAGACTCATAGGGTTAGGAATCTGGTGGGACAGGGCAGAGCACTGTTGCCAACTTTATACACAAACCACCACATTAACGATGTTTTATACCAATTAACGTTTTACTACCACTCTGCAGTGGGAAACTCTGTCCTGCATTTCAGATCTCCCTAGAGTGCTAAGAAGAGGGGAATACACTCATCTAGCAATAATCCACAGATCTTACTACCTGGGAGAGTCACAAAAGGACACACCTGACTTGGGCGTTACACCTGAATGTATACAATCACCCACATCACAACAGTGTTTACAATTAGTGAACAGGGGCTACCAGCAAGAGAAGAGACGTGCAGACAAACACGGGTCCCCATAAATAATGGCTTTGTGAAGAACCAGTAACCCACGAATTCTTCTATGGGGATAGGAACATAGAAAACTTTAATTTCCTTCTCACCATTTCCTTTTTTTAATCAAGTTTCTTCATATCTTTGATGAGTGAGATTTTCCTCGAAAGGCCAAACTGTGATGAATTTGAATAGCAGATGCACTTCAATTGGAAGCAATCTTAGACATGGTCGAAGTTTAACACTTTTATTTTAGGGTTGCGGAAACTGAAGCCCAGGAAGGGAGTGTTGCTATTCTAGCCCTAGGTCTCCCAGGTGAGCCAAGAAGGGAACCCAGGAAGGAATCCAAAACCCAAGATATCTTCCATCGTGATTTTTGCCCCGTCTGCTTACCGCGCCTACGTTGTTTACTTAAGAGTTTTCTTGAAGTCAGCGCATTTTTTTCAATGGAGAAGTTCACTACTATGAATGGAAACCAGTATCACTTGCCATAAATACAAGGCAACCATAGGCATAAACAGACGGAAAGTGAAACAATGTTAAATTCTAAGCAGGCTCTGAAACCACTTCTGGTTAAATAGTGATATTAGTGATTAGTGAAATGTCTTTGATACCAGCAGAAGCCCTGAACGAAAATAGGAAAGGCAATGGTTGTCTCAATATGTGACTCAGTGCCACCTAAGGTCGTATTTCTGTATCATCCACCACATGGTCATACCCGGGGCAGCCCTGCACTACCTCTAACATAAGGCTCACCTCCTCCAGGCAGCCCACCAGAAAAAGCCCTGATGAAGCAGCCATGTTAGTGAATTATGTGTCACTTTCTAACAGCTACACACTCTGCCCCATCACCTTATTTTGAAAATTGAGAACATTCTTGAATTTTAGGTGAGAATTGTTGAGAATGTGCTCTAAGAGTTAGGAACACACTAGAAAAGAAAACTCACTTAATAGTAGCTTGCCAAAAAATACAAACAAACAAAAAACCTGAGTCTGTAATTATAATCACTGAGATTCAGGTTCTCATAAAGGAAACATTTAACTGACATTTAACATTTAACATTTAACATTTAACCTGACTGCCATACTAGAAAAAAAAACTTTTTTTTCCCCTGGGTCCACGGTGTTTGATTAAAACAAAACGATCCTTTCTAATTTGTTATTTTCTATTGTTTTGTGTGCGTGAGTTATATGCAACGCAATCCACGTTTTTAGAATTAAATTGTCAATATTAATTGAAACAATAAGAACATCAACAAGTAAGATTTTCACGAACCAACTGCAGGGTTTTTCTTTATAAAGCCCCGGGCTCAAAACTAGCCTGAGTTAAATACAACTCACATGGCAGTCAATGTGTTCATTACAAATACATATGTTGTACCAGCCAGGACACATGTTGTATCTCATCTAATCTCACAGCAACCTTAGAAGGCGGTCATTACTGGCCCTATTTCACACATGAGGACAACAAGGCTCAGAGATGTTAAGTAACATGCCGAAAGTCACATAGCCAATAGCAGGATTCAAACCCAGATCTTTGATGCCAACTCTGGCTGCCCATTAAAATCATCTGGGAGCTTTGTATAATGATCAGTGTCAGAGCTTCACCCACATTGATTCTGCTTAAATTAGTCTGATGTGGGGGCTTTCCATCGTGTTTATTTTTAATCTTTGAAGGTGCTTGTAGCGTAACAGGTGGCATTAAGAAACTCTTGCATTACACCATAACCCCATCGTTATTCCTTTGTCACTTGTCAATTATTTTTAAAATCTGGTTTCCTACACATCCTTTATTATTTCCTAGTGAACGTTCAGCAAGCACAGAAGTCCAAACCTCTAAGAAAATGGGTCACCGCCCAGCGGTGGGGAGCCCCCAGCCTGAGAATGGGACGTCCCGGGCCCCAGCCCTGCCTCTTCCCTGATTTAGCAGGAACCTCAGGCAAAGTGCTCAACTTTGTCTCCTCACCTGCATCAGGAAGGGCTGGGCTTGGTGATCTTCAAGCTCCCTTCCAGCTCTCAAATGCTGCCAGCCGGCTGCGAATCCCTCTGGACACACAGCCCCCGCCTTTCCAACTTCTACTTTTTTTCTTACCCAACTTCAGCTCCCTCCAGTCTATAAGACTCTTTTAATATACACAAGTGTCCTTTCACAGGTCTCGATGAAGCACAATCATTTCCTAAAGCTCCTCCCAAAGTAGGGGTCGGGGCCCAGCAGGTAGGGGTGGAAAAAAGAGAAGAAACAGATTAAGCTCATTGCAGGATAAATGGTATTATCATACTCACACCAAAAGCAGACAGGGGAGTTAAAATTCAAACACTTGCATGTGCGTGCAAACACACACGTGCACACACCCAGGCACTTCCAAATTTTAAAATGCTTTTAATATCTCTATTCCAGTTAAAATACTTTCGATATCTCTATTCCAGATAGAGATATTCCAATATCTCTATCTCCCTTTTTCTGCTATAGAATATTTAACATAGAAGAATATTTTTTAGAATATGGATCATTTTGCTTCATGGAATTCTTTTACTTGTATTTGTGCATTTGTTAGTTTGGTTCTCAAGATACACAGGCCTCAGGATACATTGCCATAAAGCAATTTAGGGAAACTCAAAATACAGGTTAATACTTACCCCTGTCCCATGCTATAGCTAAATCTAAGCATGTGGATACTCTCAGGGGTCCTCAAACTTTTTAAACAGGAGCCAGTTCACTGTCCCTCAGACCGTTGGGATAGTGTGCACTGTGGGCCTGGGACGAGTCGGCTGCTAAGCAGGACAGGCAGCGGCGGCAAAAACACGCGGAAGGCCGGATAAATGTGCCGGGCAGCCCTCGGGCCGTAGTTTGAGGACATCTAAGTTCTAAAAGTCTGAGCCAGTGCAAAGTTGTGATGCATGGGCCATGTCCTTCCAAAGGGGCTCCCATCACTTGGGGTACACCTTGCCTCGGCACAGACTCGCCAGCCTTTCCCCACAGGCCCCAGATTCCCCAAATTGCAGCAGGCCTTGGAAAATTCATAACATTAAATCCGGGGCTGATTATTCCACGATGACACTCAGAATTTTTTAGGGCATGACAGACTTTATGAAGCGTTTGAACAGCTCCGCGTCCCCTAGGAAGAAAGACAATTTTCCAGGCTGCGCCAGGACAGAGTGTGGGGAGCATCCGACAGTTTTTCTGAAGGAAACAATTCTGTTGATTGGAACAGTATTTTGCAAATGCCTAGTTAGTTTTCATAGGTTGCAGCTTTTTAAAATCTCCGAACATCAGTTTTACATTTATCCTTGTTGTTGTTGCTTTTTTTTTTTTTAAGTGGAACTAATAATCAAGCCTTTTAGGGCAAGTTCATTGTCTTGGATACAAATGTTCCCCATCCGACTCCACACAACTACCTTCCCACTATTAGGTGGGAAGAAAAGTTTTCGGTCCTTTTCATTATTCCTCCTTTGTCATGAAACCATTGGTGTGTTTTCTATTTCCAGACAGAAAAGAGAGTGTGTTTATGATTTTGCCTTTATTTTTAGACTGCATTCTTCAATTCTTCTTCTAACAGTGTACATTATAGCGATCTCAAGTTCTAATTTTTTTATTGTTAAAATGCTAATTATGCATTGGCCTTGTTTTTACTGAAACTAAGTAAGTACAAAGTTAACTCAGAACGTTTCCAAATATCCCTTTGGGCTCCCAGTTGAAAATCAAGTCTTGCCAGGGAACGGGACAGAAGCCTCGCTAGGATCCAGGGAGTCACTTCTGGGTGAGGTCACCAGCCACTTCAGCAGCGAGGCAGAGTCTAACTCGGTGGCTGCTTCTACTTACAAGGTGGAACCCCAGGGAGAGCAAGAGCCCCTCCATTATGTTCCACCTTCATAGGGACAACAGCAAACAGTGCCATTAGTGAAAGTGCAGGAAGTCACCAGTCTGCAATGAGTGTGATGAGAGTGGCCCCTGAAGACCCCCAAGGGCCCCTGTCATTGTCTGTCTATTGCAAAAAGTCCACCATTAATGAAGACAGAGGCAAGATTACAAGCCTGGCTTCCAGACTCTCAGAACAGTGATCTTTCCAAAAGCGAGCCCCAAAGCTTCGTCTGTGAGTAGCAGCAGAGCACCTTCCATCCTATGACTCCGTGAAAAGAGGCCACTTAGTAATCCTTTACCACACACCCAGTTCTATGCTTAGTGCTTTGCCCACATTATCTCATTTAATTCTCACCTTTTGAAGTGAGTATTATTATGGATATTAATAATTCGACAATAAAGCAGGGAGTTAAGTAATTCGCACAAGTTCATACTGGCTGGTAAGCAGCAGATCCAGAATTCAGTCCGTAGCCCCTGGTCTAACCCACCACGTTAGTCTGTCTCTTATATTATTTCTCTCAATTCTTTGATGCCTGACACCAGCATATCCCATAGGTTCTGGATCGGCAATGCCCATGACCTTCTTCCCTGACCACAGAACTCTAACAATGAGTTCAGGCAGCAAGCAGATATCCCTAGACCTCAGGGAAGGTGGGCCTCTTCCCGGGGTCAGGCAGTAAATAATGAATGATCTAACAACTCATAATATAATCGCATTCCCCTAGCTCAGTGACTGGTGTAGGGTAGTGTGTGATCCCATTATGGCAGAGAAGTAATAAGAATTCTCAAGGCTCTCCTTACTGCCTAAAAAGACAGAGTTGCAGAAGATAAGATCTTTAGCCTCTAGCTCTCAGTTTCTGCTTTCGATGCTGGCATGAGCATGTGATGCCTGGAGCTGAGGCAATCATTTTGCAAACATGAGGTGACAACCACAAAGGCAAAAAGATAATATACTGAGGATGAAGGAGCAAGACTGTTAGAAAAATCCTGGCTCCTGGATGTTTGAAGATGTTACTGAGCCATTGCACCTACCTAAAATAAGTGCCTACCTCCACATTTCTTGTTATTTTCAAAAGTCAAATATTAATTGCCTAGGCTACCATCAATCAGATTTTCTACTGGAAGCCAGAAGCATTCCTAACTGAAATGAGCTATTAGTCCAGAGATGTGTCATTTGCAGGTAGCTGCCCAATCCCATGCTCAGACTGACTTTCTTTATAAAATGTGTGCTATAATAGCTAGAGTTATACGGGGGTTTTATACTGGATTTTATGCTCAGTAGCATTTCACATACATCTTGAAGCATTTGCCGTACACTAATCTACTATCATTTGGAGTGTGGATTTTTTTTAATTTTTTAATTTATATATAAAAGTCGTACATATTTTTGAGGCACATGCACTATTTGGACACATGCACACAGTGTATCATGATCAAATCAGGGTAACTGAGATATCCATCGCCTGAAACATTTATGATTTCTTTGTGTTGGAAACATTACAATTTTTCTTTTCTAATTATTTTGAAATACACAATAAACTATTGCTAACTATCCTTTCCCTATTATACTATCGAATACTAGAACTTATTCCTACTATCTAACTGTAATTTTGTACCCATTAACTGGAGTATGGAATTTCGACTAAGAAAAATAAATCCTGATTGTTTGAGGTTAAAATTTATAGAGAGACACATACCCCATGTGTGTGGCCATATAAAAAAGTAATTGTTTTATATCCACCACGAGTTGGTAAATCACGAGATTATTTAATACGCAATAGCAATTTGATAACTATTCAAGCAGAACCCAAATCTTGATCCTTCAAGTTCAGCCTGAGCCATAATACCATATACACCTCAGTCTGCAGATCACCTGCAGAAAGATAAAAAGAAAAGACAATACCTGAGTATCCCCGCAAAAGGCCCATCCCTGCAATGTGTCTCTCCCCAAACCTACAACTTTTTTCTTCCCCTTCCCTATATGCACACTCTAGGATTTACTAGTTTTGAACACATACGCAGTAGGCATACATTAACATTTGCCGTTTGAGTCTATCATATTTTGAAACTATACTGCTCTATTTTACCACATAGAAAACTTTCCTAAGATACTCCAGCTCTGTGCCTGTCATCCCTGAATTGTCAGTTGTCCAATCAACAAACATCGATATGTGATAAGCATAGGACTCATGTCTAAAAGGGTCAGGGCACGTAGTTGGTTCTTTTTCAGTGACAACACAAATAGCAGTGATCCCAGCACGAAGTTATGGTATTCTTTTATTCTTACCCAAGAATTCCATCTCTGGCCTTGGGAAAGGGAGCTGGAACTGTGGATGCCCCATTTTCCCTTCTCTCCTCAGGGAAGACAAAATGGTAAGGCAAAACATCTGGCTCGAATACCTCGAAGACAATAGTGTCACATTCCTTGAGCTAGTTACTCCTCCCTTGGCTTGGACTAAAGAGAAAGTAGCAAAAGATAGAATCAACTTCCTTGTTATCTGGGCCTGTTCCATTCAGCTGGTCCTTTGGGAGAAAATTAGATAGCTAGATGAGGCAACTTATTTTATAAAACCCACTAGAAAGAAACTCATTGCAAAAACTATGAGCTTCTTAAAAATACAGGGTTTCTTAATGATTTTTGTATCTTCAGCACCTAAAATAGTCCCCAACACAAAGTAGGTACCAGATAAATGTGTGTGTAAGAAATGAATGAAGACACACTGTTTATTATTATGATGATTGGTCTTTTCATTATTACTATTATTTTTTCATCAATATCATCATTATTATATACAGATAAATCTAACTTTGTACCTTTCATTTAGGATACAGGATAAAGAAATACGGTCTGTAATAAAACGTGGTATTCTGGTCTAGTTTTCAAGGTCTGAGCTACAAAAGCACCACAAAATGTAGAGCTGTGTTTAAATGAAATCTTATTTTAAACTTGCATTTTAAAAACCCTGGAATGAAAATCTAAAGTTGGGGATCTCCACTTCGTTAGACAGGAAATTATTAGGTCCCCTTTTAATGCACTCTAAAGGGAGAACATCACATCGAAGATGCACCTGCAATGTTAGAACCTCATAAAATGTCCAGGAGGAAAAAAATCCCTTAGACAAAAGCACCTGATTTTTCGATCAAGCATTGTATTTGTCAGAGTGGATGATTGGGGTAGCACTGACAGAAATTTTATCACATTTAACATTTGTTCATTTCACACTTCAGGCTCTCTCTCGATCGCAGAATTTGTTTCATTGGCATTTGTCATATCTCGGCTATCTTCTTTCACCACTTTGTAGATGGTGGCTTTTTTAGGCGACTTTTTCTGAGCTGAGGATTTTTTTTTCTAGGATGCCAATCCAATCTGGTATTTCAAAATGCCAACACCATTGGCCCTGCTGGAAACCGATTAAACAATTTCTATGCCTAACAGCTCTTTTCAAGTTGCTGAGTTTTTGATTTTCATTTCTTAAGGCTAAATTTTCACACACACAAAAATTGCCCACTCTTTGCATGCAAATGAAGCAGTTTAGAAATGGAAATTCAAGCACAGTGAGCCCTGCATTAATTTACAAATCCATGGCATATTTAAAATATTTTTTCAAATTGCTTCACACGTTTTGGGTGTGTGACACATCGCCATTTAACTTAGTCAAAGTTATTTTGCTGATAAACTTTAGATAACTCTGAAGAAGGCATCTTCCGGAGAACCAAGGGAGAACTCTGTTTTCTCTTCCATTACATATATTTTTTTTTTCCATTAAACTAAAATGTGATCAACTTGGGTGAGCTAGAGCTGTCTTTAAAGACAAGACTTTCTCAACCAGAGGAGACACTTGAGTGAATGGAAGTGGAAAGGAAAATCAAAGTCCTTGTGAGTAAAAGTTGGTGACAGTACAGTGTGTGTGTGTCATCAGCACTTTATGTTTCAATCGCTTCATTTCCGGTGCCTATAAGAAGAGAACCCAAATGTACCTTCACACTTCTGCAAAGACAAAAATAGATAATCATCACTAGTCTTCAGCAAAGTATATCCCAGCTTTCTGTTGTATATTTACAAATGTAAATTTGGCTCAAGTAGGGCTATTGAAAGGAAAGACTTTTTCTTATCCTTTCATTTTCCTATATTGCATCAACCCAGACACATTTTAGAACACACATTCCTGTGACTTTTTTATTTAAAGGGAATATTCCATTTATCAATCATCCTGGTCTTGACGAATTCAGATTCTAGGCAGACTTGAAAACTATGATGTGCGCTATCAGATAGAAGAGTAATTATAAAGTCATAGTGAACAACATGGTGGCATTGGTGCAGAAATAGACAAATAGTCTGTGGAAAAGATTAGAGAGACTTGAGAAGATCCATACATATATAGAAAATCTGACATTGCAAATAAGTGGAAAGGAAAGACTCTTCAATGATGATGCTGGGACAAGGGCTTAGCAAGAAAGAAGGAGGGAAGGAAGGAAGGAAGGAAGGAAGGAAGGAAGGAAGGAAGGAAGGAAGGAAGGAAGGAAGGAAGGAAGAAAGGAAAGAAGGAAAACGGACCCCCACACACCATTTACTAAAATCAGTTCCAAATAGATGAATCACATAGGGAAGAGAAAACTTTACAATTGTTAGGGGAAAAAATAGTAAAACACTTTTGTGACATCAGGATGGAGAAGGACTCTTAGGCAAGTCTCAAAATGAAGAAACTATAACAAAAAAATAGAGATGCAACCACATTAACTTCCATTCATCAGAAGACACCAAGAAAAAAATGTAAAGAAACACAACCCAAACTGGGAGAAGATGTCTGCAATGCCTATCATTAACAAAAGATGAATATCCATAAAATAAAGAATTCTATGATTCAATAGGAAGTAAACAACCCAAGAGGGGTACAAGCAATCCATGGGCACAAGAGCTGAAGAGGCATTTCACAGATGAGGCAGGATGGATGCCCATTAAACATATGGGGAAATTTTCATTAATAATCAGGAAAATGCATAATGAAATCACTATGAGATACTATTCACTCCCACAAGGTAGGCAAAAATTTTAAACATCTGACAATATCAAGTGTTAGAAAGATGTAGAGTAAGGATATGGAATAATGGACACCCCCAAGCACTGCTGGTGGGAGCAAAATTGTTACACTTTGGAATACCATTTGATATCATCACCTAGTAAAATTAAACTTGTGCACATCCCATAGCCACTCCCAGACGTATTCACTCCCAGATACGTACCTATGTATGCACACGTATACATAGCCAAGAGAAATTTGTGCATGTTTACCAGGCTATATATATATATATATATATATATATATATATATATATACAGGAATATTCACAGCATCTGTCCTTCAGAGCAGAACAAGCCAAACATCCGTAAACAAAAGAGTGTATGAATGAATTATGACATAGTCTTATGATGCAATGCAATATGGCTACACATGAAAATGGCTAAATCTAAAATGTATAATGTTGAGCAATAAAAATAGCAAGATCAAAAAAATTGCAGTATGATTTTATTTACGTTAGCTTCCAAAGCAGGCAAAACTAAATAATAGCTTCTTTAGGAATGTCTATACACAAAGAAAACCAAAGGGGCAATTAACATAAAATTCAGGACAGTGATCACCTATGGAGAGAAGAAGAGGGAGTTACCATTTGGGGATGTCATGCCTAAGGCTTCAAAAGTTTCCAGTATTTCTTCTCTTCTTACGTGGTTCATTTTATCATTATTTTTGAAATGTACATAGATGTTAGAAACACTCTTCTTTCATAGTTATTATATATGTAACGACTTTTTTAAGTTTTGAAATGAACTTTGATCCATGAGAGCCAGATCAAGACTATAAACTATGTACACCCCTCCCCACCTCATCTGACTCCAGTTTGTCATAAACAGTTCAGTTATTTCCAAAACTCTTCTCCAAAAGCCACATGGACTTCCTCCTCATAACACTGTTGGGAAGAGAACATGAGCTGATACAACAGCATTCTGTGAGCAAGCCAGTCCTTTGCATACCTACACTTACCATTGTTGTTGTTATTGTTCTTGCTGCTGTTATCTATTTTGTTTGTCTTTCTGCCTCATCATAGATTGAGAAAACATAAAGACATTTGATGGTTTGTTGACTTGATTCATCCATCCCATTTTAATAGCTATTATAGTGGGTGACATTTGAAAAAAAGTCTCCAACAAAGAATCTTGTCCTGAAGTCCCAATCAGGCAAACTTTGTACAGGCAGATATTAAATGGAATTTTTTCTGGGAAAACATATTTACCTTGTATGTATGTGATTAGTTTATGCTTGTTAGACCCCACATGTCTGTATGTGGCCCCAAGAAAATGACGGATATGTATTTCTTCAAATCTTTTTCTGTAGCTATTTTAATATCTCTCAAATCAAGATGCAATTGCAATCTATGTCATGACATCAATAGATAGCATTTTTTTCTTTCTTAGTAGGACATAAAATAATGGTTTTCTTAAAGTTGATGAGTTTTGAGATTCTCTGGCATAGGAAGTAAACAATCCAGGAAGGGTAGGCAGACTTGAAAACTATGCTGTGCACTATCAGATAGAAGAGTAATTATAAAGTCATAGTGAACAACATGGTGGTATTGGTGCAGAAATGGACAAATAGTCTGTGGGAAAGATTAGAGAGACTTGAGAAGATCCATACATATAGACTTGAAACATCAAGTTTCCATGGGGATTCCCATCAATGAAAGGGGGAAAGAAAGCAAAGATCCCGGAACACAGAGAGATCAAATGTGGCCACACTCCCTAGAAGCTAGAAATGATGACCTGCAGCAAGCCACACCTGAGAGCCACTCTTGTGGGGGGAAAGCAGGGGGTCCGGGAGGAGGGAAAAGACAGCTCCATTTCAACCAAAATGTTAGTAAATGTTCACTTCAACTTTTTGTGTCTTTGTGTTCATTTCAAAACACCCACAGACAGAAACGCATTAAAGCCAACACCGAAGGATTCTCTGCTAAACTCTGACTTCAGGAAGCTCTAAGCATAACTCCCAACGTGGAGCCAGGAGAAATATGCAGGCAGTGACAGCCACAGCGTGTGTAATGAAGTTCAGCAGCACCACTGGGGCCACATCTGCTACCAGCAATGGGAGTGAGAACCAAGTTCACAGCAGCCACTTCCAAGCTCTGAGGACCAGGCTATTTCCTTACCGAAGGCAGAAAAACATAAATGCATATCACCCCACCCTTTCCTTAAAGACTTGGAGAATGGGTAGACACCACTTTGGATTTATCTTACCTCCCGCTGGACTATCTTTGCACCCCTCTATGTATTGGACAGAAAAATCTCCAAAGCTCTTCAGTCCCCTGTATCACACTCATTCGATACACAGGGTTTGTTCCACAAACGCCAGCACCAGCCTCCATGTTGGGGTGCTCAGTGGTGGGGCACGAAGCCAAACAAGGTGCATTTGACTGAGCTTCAACTCCGACAACAATGAGTCAGGGGACATCTTGTCATCCACAGTGCTGACAGGATTGAAGAAACCCTTTACCAAAAATCTCTGGTCGATGAAGAATACATCAAGTTGCTCAGATGAGTCTGCACAAGTGGTATGATGTGTACGAAGCAATCTAATTGAATGAATGAGCAGTCATTCATAAATCACCAGGATTTGCAAAAATCCCCATAGAGTAAAAAATAAACAAATAGATCTATGGATTTTTCCCCTCCTTTCACTAGGTAGCCCTATCCTGGTTTAATTTCTATTTCAGTAATGCTCACCCATGTATATATTAACAGCACTAGACTGAGGATTTACCAAATGGACCAAATGGATGAATACATATATATTTTTTATATAAGGAGTTGTTTCTGCAAATCCTTTGAGTGTTTAAGAACTATCTGACAGCTTGCAACTTCCGTATCATGTGCTGTATTTGTGGTGTTGGGCACCAAGTTTCCTTTGGGATATCAAGATGAGATTCTTTCTGTGCTCTGTAGGAATTACCTAAACTTGTAGGAGTAGCATCTAGAATTTTCCATCTGCTCGTGGCAAGGCCTCCTTAGACTAAGACTCACTAGCAAATGGGGCCATGTTTATTTCATTTGATGTGTTATGGGTACGGCCAAGCCCAACACCATGTACACATGGCACTTCCTAAGTAGAGACTCTTTGAAGTTTAAATAGATTTAATCTGGGCAGAAGAGAAGAGCAGAACTTGATCAAAACATGTCTGGCTTTGCTTTGAGAAACAACAACGTCTATCTGACCCAGCCTGGTCCAGACTGATAAGGTCCAACCTGCTCACACGCAAGGCCGAGGCGTCCTGGGGTACCCCACATTTCTGAGGGAAATCAAGATAAAAATTCTTACCACTCCCCATACTGTAAAGGAAATTTCAACACAGAAAGAAATAATGTAGGTCAAACAGCAGACCAGAGCAGCTCTCGGCCACCTGGCCATTGTCACACCCTCAAAGTTCCTGCCAGTGTTGTGTTTTCTCTCTCCTCCATGGAAGAGAGTGCTGGAAACAGATACCAGGTAGTAGTTTGTTTCCAGTGCCCCGACATGTGACAGTTTCCTGCTTGGGGCTTTTATTCTTATTTGGCATTTGGACTTGTAAATGACTCAGTGATTAATGCTGCAGTACTGCACGTGATAATTGTCTTGGCAGAAAGATGTCTTTGTTCTTGCCCACACACCTTTTGTACGGTGTTTCCCACTCCTGTTCCCTTATTTATGACTTGTTGACGTTCATCTATATTTAGCAAGTGTGTTGCTAATATCCAAGGAGTCATCAAAGGTGCAGCTGCTTCGGCTGTACAGGAAACCCCCCTTTAGGGGGCTGACTCTGCCCTGGGAGGATCTGCTCCGGAACATTCCTCTGCATGAAGATGAGAAAGGCACTTCTTGATTTTTAAATTAGCTGGCTAATGCTTCCATCTTTCCCCTCTTTGGTGCTCAGTGAACTCATATGTTATTCTTGGTTGATTGTCAAACTTAACGAGGAGGATTTTTTTCTGATCATCTTTGTGGGGAGTTATATTTGGTTGTTTTTTCCTCCCTTTCCAGGGGCTCCTTTCTTCATTGTGTGGACGCGTGACCTTGTGTTTTTGTTTTCAGTGTCCCAAGCTAGGAAACTTGTGATCGTCCTTTCTGGTTCCTTCCTGAGTTCCTGGTTTATGTCACAAATACTTGTCTCACTTCCTTCGTGTCCTTAGCAAAGGGCGTCCTCCCAGACGAGTCCCCCTGCTGTCTCTCCAGCCCGTGCGAACACCGCGGCAGAAGTCACTGCAAGGCCCACCCTCCTTGGATGCCATCCGAATCAGGGTAATTGACAATATACTCAAAATGCCCTATTTTAAATCAGTGATGTCGTCGTGTCACCAGAAGGCAATAACATTGTAGCGTTCTCACAACACCTTACACTGCTTCTTTCCTGGAAAAGCAAAAGCTCAAGGACAGCTCCCCAGAAGTCCCCAGTGGTCTCTCTGGCAACCTACTGCTACTCATCCTGAGTAGCAGAAAATATTTATTCATCCCTTGGTTTGGGATTTTAAAAATAAGTAAAATAATAAAATAAAATAAGTAGGGAAGAGATTTTGGAATAGATCTCACAATTTTTTTTGAAACTGCTAGGAATTCACCGGAAGAGGAAAACCAAGCACAGGAAGCTGGAGTGGGTAGGAAGTGGGCACTCAAAGTGGTACATTCAGCTTTTTCTCATTGTCCCTCCATCTAGTATGTGCATATGCTCTGTGACAGGACCAGACGAGAGATGGAAAAGCAGCATTCCCGGGCAATCTGCCCCGAATGATGCTTTAACACACATTTTGGAGAGACACTGTGGAGCAAGGATGGATAGCACAGGCTTTGGAGTCAGGTCTGAATTCTGCCTACACCATTTACAGGTTGTGAATCCTTAGCTCCTTATTTTAATTTCTTGGTGCCTCAGTTTCCTCATCTGTAAAATGGGGATCATAACAGTACCTCCCTCGTGAAGTTGTGAGGAAGCAATGGGTTGACATTAAACAGTACCTGGCATATAATAACCACCACATAAGTATTTGATGAGCCTAAGGATTCATTTTAAATGAATGAATAAATAAATAAATCCATTTGATTTTCATAATCCTCTGAGCCAGATTTTTGTCACAGACACCTTTGATTGCAGTTCTAGGATGGAGAAAAGAGCAGAGCACTGAATCCTGAGCTACTATTTATTGAGTGCTTACTATATGCCATCCACTGCTAATTACAGACATCAATCCCTTAGTCCTTATAATAAATCATGAGGCAGACAACTGTTATTGACCCCGTTTCAGTAGAAACTGAGGCACAGGAAGGGGTTTTTGTTGGTTGCTCAAAAGCCCCTTGCCTCCCCCTTCCTTGTGGGCAAGGCTGATCTCCACTTGATAGAGGTGGCACGTGTCATATCCTGGCTTTTCCAGCATTCCTTGCAGCTGAAGTGTAAATATGGATCCCAATTCCGGCTGATGGAACCTAATGACATCTTTGCTGGGGTCTTCTAGAAAGGTTTTCCTGCCTTACAAAAGACGCATCTGGTTAAGGAGAAGCCCTTTTCCATGCTTCCTGTCTTCTGGCATCACTGAGAACAAAGCCAACCTGGTTTTGCCAAACCAATCCTGGAACTACCTACTCCCAGGCTTCTTGTCAAGCATTGCATTGACATAACACTCTTGTGTCCTTACTCTGTAAGCCACTTTCAGTTAGGTGGTCAGTAACTTGTAGCCAAAGGCATCTGGAAAAGCACAGGAGGATTACAGAAGTCAAATAACTTTGCCAGCCAGATGGGTGGAAGAGGTAGACTTCAAATCCAGTCTAACTCTGGAGCTTGAGCTCTTTCTGCTGCACAAAGAAGCCCCCACCACAGTGCTCATCAACTGGACAAATGAGTTTAGGGCTCAGGGCACCAAGAAACCACTGTGTGCAGGGATGATTGGGAAGAGTTAAATATTAAAAATGCTTTATGTTTATAGTGTGCCTTTCATTGTTTGCAAATCACTCACACCTCTAGAAATGCTGAGCTGGATGGGAGCTCACAGACCATCCCATCCAGATGACAAAACTGAGATGTCCAAAGTCACGCACCTGGTTAGTGGCAAGATCAGACAAGAACTGAGGTCATACCCCATAATTCTTTCCCTATACTATTATCTCCCTTTATCAAACTTTCAAGGTCATCGTGAAAGAAGAAGAGGTTGAATAAATAATTGGACATTCAACCCTGGAATTCGGAGGAAAGTCAGGGCTGGAGAGAAATATTTAGGAGTCACAAACATGCCAAGGGTACTTTAGAGCCCTGGGACTGGTTGAGTTCTAGGATGGAGAAAAGAGCAGAGCACTGAGTCCTGAGCTACTATTTATTGAGTGCTTACTATATGCCATCCACTGCTAATTACAGACATCAATCCCTTAGTCCTTATAATAAATCATGAGGCAGACAACTGTTATTGACCCCGTTTCAGTAGAAACTGAGGCACAGGAAGGGGTTTTTGTTGGTTGGTTGGTGTTTATTGTGTTTTGTTTGTTTTGTTTTGTTGTCCAAAATCACAAAGCTACTAAGTAGTGAAGCTGGAACAAAACTCAGGCAGCCTGGCTCCAAATTCCTAACTGTGAAGGTGGCTGACCAAAGACACAGCTGCCAGAGCATCTCAGTAAGAAGGAGAGGTTATCAATGAAAGAGAAAAATTGAGCAAACAGACAAACAGAGACTGGGTGTGGATCTGAGGGAAGGGTGTCGAGAGAGACAATTGAGCCACCACACTGAGGTTTCCACAGACGGGGGGCTCAGACCTTTCCTCTTGGGGTCCTGCAGCAGACTGAGGGGTGTTCAAGCTATGAGCTCCCTGCCCATGGCCCCTCCCTGGTGCTGCTTCCCCAGGGACTTCATCAGAGCAGGGAACATCCCAAAGCAGAGGGACACCAAACCTGCTTGGTCATCCTGTGGGCAAGTTAGGACCAGTGCACTTCATCCTAGTATGGTCAGGGATTGATCTTCAGGGACCTGGAGATGTGGCTACAGGCCAAATCCCATACCCCCAGGTGCTTATGGGAAAAGGGTGGGGGAAGAGATATGTGAATTAGTCTCAGGAGGCAAGGGAGCCCACATGGGCAGACTGGGGGGAGAGTGCAGTGTGGGTCCTAGCTGCGGTGTGCTCACAGGGCACCTTGCCCTTATAGGAGGGATACACTCTCAGCTCAGGCCAGCAGATACCAGGAGAAAACCATAGAACAAGGGAGAGCAGAAGGCATGAGGCCCACTCCAGACTGCCCAACTGTGAATCTCAGATGGCTCCACCTTAACAAACAGACTTTCTGGTTGGGTGGGGCCACTTCAGGCTCTCCCTGATGGCTTTGCCCAGAAACTAGGAGCAGACCTTTGATTCCTCCTGAAACAGATACCTTGCCAGCTTTGGTGGAGCCTGAGGGCAAGCTCACCCAAGCCAGCCCCACCCATCTGCACTCCCCCACTGACCTTTGCTGTGCTAGGGAATAAGGACTCACCTGAATTTTCAGGGCTCCACCTGAAAATTGGGGGCATTTGAGTGCTTCTCCTGAGGGACTAGAGCCAGTCACAGGACCCAAAAACAACAATGCAACTTGTTCCTTCTGGCAAGTCCCACCTACTGACAGGGAGGTCAATTTGCACACACTTTATAGCATTTACTGACTCAATCATACAGGGTGTGGTAGATTCTCACCCACAAGCACCACCTACCGTCTCAGGGATTAAACTGGGTGTGCCATTACAATTCACACTGTTAAGAAGACCACAGGGCTGGGAAAAGATAAAGGATTTCAAAGACCTCCATCCTGTCTCATCAGAGAGAGACAGAGAGTCTGCCCACTTACATGGCTCATGACTCCTACAGCCTACAAACAACTAGCAACTGAGCAAACCACCAAACCAAAGGTATCTATCACCAAGTCATCCATCCAGAACTTATTAATAGATCATCATCAAAGCACACACAAGCAAAGCCAAAAGTTCTTACCCAACATTTACTACAAACACACATGTACGAGTGAAATGAGAGGAAAAAGCCCTATCTAAACAAAATAAAATTCAACATAAGAAGCGATGGCTGATCCAGAGGAGAAGGAGATCAGCAAAAGAACGCTGAAAGCATGAAGAGTCAGAGCAAAAGGTCACCCCCAAAAGAGAACACCAGCTCTCTGGCAATGGATACCAACCAAAATCAGAATATGGAAATGAGAGATAAAGAATTCCAAATATGGATAATAAGTAAGCTCAATGAAATACAAGAGAAAATGGAAAACCAACACAAATAAGCCACAAAAAAAAATCAGGAAATGAGGAAAAATTCACTAAAAAAATGAATTACTTAGAAAAATCAAATAGAATTTCTGGAAATGAAAAATTCATTCAAGTAAATACAAACCACAGTTGAAAATCTAAAGAATAGACTAGACCAGGCAGAAAAAGGAATAACAGAGCTTGATAACAACATCTCTGAATTAAATAAGTCAAAGATAAAGAGCAGAGAATTAAGAGGAAGGAACAAAGCTGACAAGAAATATGGGATTATGTAAAGAGGTCAAATATAAGAATAACAGTCATCCATGAGGGTGAAGAAGAAAACACCCAAGGGTTGGAAAACCTATTTGGGGGAATAATTGAGGAAAACTTCCCTGGTCTTGCTAGAAATTTAGATATCCAGGTACAAGAAGCTCAACAAACACCTGGGAGATTCATTGCAAAGATGTAATCACCACAACACATAGTCATGAGACTAGCAAAAGGTAACATGAAAGAGGAACTCCTGTGAGCCATAAGGCAAAAACATCAGGTAACTTCCAAAGGAAAACCCATCAAGCTAACTGCAGACTTCTCAACTGAGACCTTATAAGCCAGAAGGGAGTGTGGCTCCATCTTCAGTCTTCTTAAACAGGATAGTGGCCAGCCCAGAATTTGGTACCCTGCAAACTAAGTTTCATATATGAAGAAGAAACAAAGACTTTTTCAGAAGAGCAAAAACTGAGGGAATTTGTCAAGACCAGACCTGCCCTGCAGGAAGTACTCAAATCTGCATTGGACATTGATCAACACAATAGAAACCAACCAGTGTAAAGTCTCCCAAAAGCTAAAGCTCAGACCCCCTATAAGACAATGATTCAAGAGGTAAAAAAAAAAAAAAAGCAATAAGTTCCTACCCAACAGGATGAACAAAAATACATCCCACTTAGCAATTCTTTCAATAAACATGAACGACTTGAATTCTCCACTCAAGAGACATAAGCTGGCTGAATGGATGAAAAAAAATACAAGCCACGTATCTGCTGTCTCCAGGAAACACATGTAACCCACAAGGACTCATTAAGACTCAAGATGAAGGGATGGAAAAAAATATTCATACAAATGGAAATCAAAAGAAAGCAGGTATAGCCATTCTCATATCAGATAACACAGACTTCAAATCAACAAAACTGAAGAAAGACAAAGATGGTCATTATATAATGGTAAAGAAAGAAATTTGTCAAGAAGACAAAACAATCCTAAATATTTATGCACCTAACACTGGTGCACCCAGATTCATAAAGCAAACCCTACAAGATCTAAGCAAAGAAATAAATGGCAGCATCATAATTGCAGGGGACTTCAACACCCCACTGACAGAACTGGACAGATTCTCAAGCAGAAAATAAATAAACACTTGACCTTAATAGGACTCGAGAGCAAATGGGCCTAACAGACATTTACAGAACATTCTACCCCAAAACTACTGAATATACATTCTCATCAGCACATGGAACATTCTCTAAGATTGATCACATCTTAGGCCACAAAACATGTCTCAACAAATTCAAAAAAATAGAAATTATACTATGTGTCTTCTTAGACCATAGTGGAATAAAATTAGAAATCAACTCTAACAGAAACATTCAATTCTACAAAAGTTATACAAATTAAACAACCTACTGCTGAACGATTATTGGGTCATGGAGGAAATTAACCTAAACATTCATACCCCCATAATATGCTGAAATTAAAAAAAAAATTTAAAAAGAAGACCCCCAAGGGCAATCACAGCAATAACAAAAATAAATAAGTGGGGCTTGATTAAATTAGAAAGCTTCTGCACAGAAAAAGAAATAATCAATAGATCAAATGGACAACCTAAAGAATGGGAGAAAACATTCACGTGGTATGTATCTAATAAAGGACTAATAATCAGAATATACAAAGAATTCAAACAAATCAGCAAGAAAAACATTAAACAACCCCATTAAAAAGTGGGAAAGGACATGAATAGAACCTCCTCAAAAGAACATAGACTAATAGTCAATAAACATACACAGAAAGGCTCAACTGTCACTAATCATCAGAGAAATGCAAATCAAAACCACAACGAAATATCACCTAACCCCAGTGAGAATGAATTTTATCAAAAAGTCCCTAAACAGGGTAGATCTACTTGTACCTCTTTGAGGTATCTCCATATTGCTTTCCATAGGGGTTGTACTAGTTTGCAGTCCCACCAGCAGTATATGAGTGTTCCTATCTCTCTGCATCCATGCTAACATTTATTGTTTTGGGACTTTTTGATAAAGGCCATTCTTACTGGGAATAAGTGGTATCTCATTGTGATTTACACAATAAGATGTTGAGAATTTTTTCATATGTTTGTTGGCCATTATTCTGTCTTCTTTTGAAAAGTTTCTGTTCATGTCCTTTGCCCAGCACCGTCTAGGGGATGGACATGCTTGAAGCTCTGACTTGGGGTTTGGGCGGGGAGCAAGGACAACATACATAACCTAAACATTCATATCCCCATAATATGCTGAAAGAAAAAAGAAAAAAATAAATAAATAAAACACCCTATAAAGTTGGGAATAATGGAGAAATAAAATGTAAATTAGTTTAAAAAAAAAGAAAAAGAAAAAAAGTCCCAAAACAACAAATGCTGGCATGGATGCAGACAGAAAGGAACATGTATACACTGCTGGTGGGACTGCAAACTAGTGCAAGCTCTATGGAAAATAGTATGGCGATTCCTCTAAGAACTAAAAGTAGACCTACTATTTGATCTAGTAATCCTACTACGAGGTATTTATTTACCCAAAGGAAAAAAAAGTCATTTTATCAAAAAGACACTTGCTCTAGAATGTGAGGGAATGGAAAAGTCTCTTCTTGGAGAAGATGAGAGATTCCTCTTCTGAGGGCTCCCCGAGAGGAAGGAGAGAGAACAGGAGAGGAGAGCTAGGGCAGAGTGAATCAGAGCCACACCCACTTCCTGCCTCTGTCCTGCCTTTATTACCTGGGGTCCAGCTCAAGTTTCAAATTGCCAACAGGAAAGAAAAGTCTGAATTTGTGAGAATACAGACAACAGGTTTGTGGATATTTCCACACTGATTTTAAGGCAGAATATTTTATAAATATTAAGAGAGGAATAACATGTTGGTCATAATTTATATAGCATAGCAAATGCACATATTATCCTCTCTAGAAACCATATTCCAAACCCACATATATTTGGAAGGCTTCTATAGAAAGATAATTAACATTAATTCAATATCTGGTTAAAATATTAAACACCCCGTTTCAAAGATATGATGGCCCTGAGTGCACTGTGGGTGGCACAAGGATCCCAAGGTGGCACCGTTCCCCGTCTTTTCATACTGCAGCATCCATCTTTATGCAGGGTTTTATTTTAGATCCAAAATTGCAAAAGGGAGTTAAGACATTGTCTAGTTTTCTAAAAAATATATCTAGGATTTTTTTTTCCAGAATATTACAGGGGTACAAACACTTTGGTCACAGAAATTGCCTTTGCCCCGCCTGAGTCAGAGCTACAGGCATGCCCATCCCCCAGACAGCGCGCACCACACCCTTTAGGTGTGAATTTACCCATCCCCTCCTCCCCCACCTGCCCGATCCCCGCTGAATGTTGCTTCCATATGTGCACATAAGTGTTGACCAATTAGTACCAATTTAATGGCAAGTATATGTGGAGCTTGTTTTTCCATTCTTATGATACTTCACTTAGAAAAATGGGCTCCAGCTCCATCCAGGATAATACAAGAGGTATTAATTAGTTCACCATTGCTTTTTATGGCATTGTCTAGTTTTTAAATCCAGACCAATACACCCACATTATTACTAATTTTGAGGATTCATATAATAATAATAATGTGGGTATGTTTGTGGAGGAGGGGGCATGTTTCAGGGTTGAGTTTTAAATCAATCCCGACAATTTTACATCTCGATGTCTAAGTTTAATTCTTTCCCCTGGAACCGAGTGTACATTATTGTGATGAGCATGGAAAGAACTGAGTGCAATTAGACGAAAATGTCCTCTGTGTGTATTAGTGATTGGCGCAGGATACGGAAACGAGTTATGACTTTATGGATGGAAATGATTTTTCCTTCTGTTTAATATTTAGGCCATGTCTCCTCTGGCATCGTCGTCCGTTATCTTTCTCCTCCTACTTCACACTTTCCATAAGCCTTCTGGTTTCACAGCAGACACATTATAAATCTTCTCCTTCTAAGTGTCCCACATATGTTTCATTAAAAGTGTTTGTTTCTTTGATCAGCTTGACGTTTTTTAATGTGAAAAAAATAATAACTTTGTCGCCTGGCACTTGGAACCGGAGAGGCCCTGAGCGCAGAGCAGCCGAGCTGAGGGGGCCGGAGCCAGGGGTCCGTGTCTACGCTCGGCTCTGCTGGGGGTGGGCCTGCCCCTCTCAAGCCCTGGAGCACAGGCAAGATGGGACAGAACACCACTGGGTGCCAGTTTGCGAGGGCTGCTATAGCAAAGTAGCACAGACCGGGCGGCTTACATAGCAGAAATTTATTGGCTCACAGTTCAGGAGGCTGGAAGATCACAAGAGCAAGGTACATCGGCAGGGTGGCTTCTTCAGAGACCCCTCTCCTTGATTTGCAGACAGCCGTCTTCTCCTCCCTGTGTCTGCACGTGTTCTTCCCTCGGTTCCTGTCTGTGTCCTAATCTCCACTTCTTATGAGAGCACCGGTCATGTTGGGTTAGGACCCACCTTAATGACCTCATTTTAACTTAAATGCCTCTTTGAAGACCTTGTCTCCAAATAGCCACATTCTTGCTGGGCACAGTGGCTCACACCTGTAATCCTAGCACTCTGGGAGGCCAAGGTGGGAGGACGACTTGAGGTCAGGAGTTCGAGACCAGCCTGAGCAAGAGCAAGACCCTGTCTCAGCCACAAAAATAGAAAAAAATTAGCTGGGCAACTGAACATAGAAAAGATTAGCCAGGCATGGTGGCGCATGCCTGTAGTCCCAGCTACTCGGGAGCCGGGGCAGGAGGATCGCTTGAGCCTAGGAGTTTGAGGTTGCTGTGAGCTAGGCTGATGCCAGGACATTCTAGCCCAGGTGACAGCACGAGACTCTGTCTCAAAAAAGAAAAATAGTCACATTCTGATGTACTAGAGAGTAAGACTTCAATATAGGGATTGGGGGGAATGCAATTCACCCCTTCATACTTGATATTTATTACACCTTGGCAAAACACATGAGGAAGAGGAAGGGAAAAGGGCGGCCAAAGAGAGGCATCACCACAAATTCCTTGGCACGGTACAGAGTGGACTTCTCAGGGGCTTCGGGATCCACCTACGAAGGGACTTGACTCACACTCACAAGGGTAGGGCACCAACCCTTCAGCAGGCAAATTAAGCCATCACAGCCAGGGCAAGGCGAGCTCTGAGTCATGGGTGAAGGTCTATTTGGGTCTTCTGGCCCTCTAAGGCCGCCCATTTCCCAGCAGGGGGAAATGGTGCAGAGTGTGATAAGGCCTCTAATTTCCTCACCTCCTCCTCCTCTTCCCCCTCCTCCATGCCATCGCTGCTGGTGATGATCTCAGAAGAGAGACACAGAAGCCACCATGTACCCATAGCCCTCACCCCCAGGGGTCCAAATGACTAAACTTCCATGGCAGCTCCAGAAGCATAATTTTCACCGCACGAAAGGGCATGCCATTAAAGCACTGTGTCCCTGGAAATTGACCGGCATGCCACCCGTCCCTCCCCCCGTGCGATGTCCTTCAGAGGGGAAGGAGGATGCACCACACAACGAGATTCCTGGGTTCCCACCGGGGGCCTGTAACATGCTCACAACTAGCATATGGGGTCTTCACTCTCCCTTTCCATTTTTAAAATTGCCTCCCAGACCACTCTGCCCCCCCCCAAAAAAAGTTGGCTTGAGTTTCAGAGGCTGATTCCCACGTCGAATTAGCTTTATAGGTTTGGATTAAATCATTTGATTTTTCAAGTCTGTGTGGAGTATTATTTCTGAATTTGATTCTTCTTTCTTCTTCCTTCTACATTTTCATTTTATTTTAATACTTTGTGGCTTGAAATTGTACTCAAGGACTCAGAAAAACGAATGGCGTAAATGTTACCATAATCCACAAAAAAATGTGGGTGCTCATAGTAACGTAGGAAAGAAAGGAAGAATGGAAAAGAGGAAAAGGCCATTTTTATTAGAATCCTCAAAACCCCCGGCCACAACCTTGTTACCCTATATTCCAAAGTTGTACATGCAGCTGCCCACACCTTTCCTGACAGAAGTGGAAACAATTTGGGGCGGGGAAGGGCAGATAAAAGGCAACGGATGCCCTCTTGACATATTACATTGCACAGCTCTGTTCAGCCAATACTGTCTAATAAAGACACACTTCACTTCTTCCCTCTGTAAACACAAGAATCGTAATTAACAATGCCATTATTAATTCAGTCCTTTTTCCTATTAACTTACAGAATTGCAAACAAAGTGAAAATGTTGTCTTTATTATAAGATGCCCTGGATATGCTACACCTGCAGCCAGGTGGGCAGCTGCTATGTCTGACCCTCTCACCAGACAGTACATAGGACAGGAGAGAGGTGCTGCCTCGAGGGAGGGGGAGCTGAGCAGACGAAAACTGCATTAGTCCAGCATGGTGTGGGGTGGATTGCATGGAAGGAAAAATAAGGCCAAATAGTATGTGATTATTTTCTATAAGATTTCTGTAAACAGGCAAAGAACATTTATGTATGGGGCAGTGAGTCCTGGTGCAGACGCTACTACTAATGAGTCGTAAAACCTTAACCATTCTCCTCCTCTCCAGGCGTGTTTCTTCATCTGGAACTTGAGGACATGAAACTACATTGTCTCCAGATGACTTCTGGGTCTCAGATGATCTCCTGACATGACTGAAATGTGGGAGATTTCACTCTGACATCAACTGGTAGCACGAACATGAGAAAATCATTTAATCTCTGTAAACTTCACTTGTAAATCAGGAGTGATGATGTCTTGAGTTATTCAGGAGATTGCATGTGCAAAATCATGTGAAAAATAAATAATATGAATAGCTGCCATGTACTGAGCACCTTCTATGTATTAATACTAAGTACTCAATACAGGAGTCCCTCCCCCCTTATTCTGTGTTTCAATTTCTGCAATGTGGTCTGAAAATATTAAATGGAAAATTCCAGAAATAAATAACTCATAAGTTTTAGATTGTGTGCCATTCTTAGTAGCATAATGAATTCTTGCACTGCCCCACTCTGTCCTGCTCAGGATATGAACTTTGCCTTTGCCCAGAGTAGCAACGTTGTCTACTCTACCCTGTTAGTCATCAACATCATCATCTGCTCCGGAATGGATGTCAGGACTGCATATCTTCAAATTCAGCACGGATGGATGGTCCAGGGTCACCCAAGGCAGATAATCCTCCTCCTGAGGTATGGTCTAAAGGTCAATAGTAGCCTAACACTACATCACAGCACCTGTGTCATTCACTCACTTCATCTCATCACCTAGGAATTTTATCATCACAAAAGGAAGAGTGAGTGGAGTCCAATAAGATACTTTGAAAGAGAGAAACCACATTCACGTAAATTTTATTATAGTATATTGTTATAATTGTTATATTTGATTATTAGCTATGGTTGTTAATCTCTTACTGTGCCTAACTTATAAATTAAACTTCATCATAGGTACATATGTATAGGAAAAAATACACAGTGTATATAGGGTTTGGTACTATTGCAGTTTTAGGCACCCACTGGTGGTCTTGGAACGTATCCCCTGCAGATAAGGGTGATTGTACTGCCTGATTAAGACCCACTCTACTCCTTTCTTCTTTTACTCCACTTACTCTGCAGTGTGCTCTGCTATCTGAATAGATAATGATAATGAAATACTTACACATGGGTAGTCAGAGAAACCTGGTGGATTGTCACCCTTAAGTAAATGCTAAAAGACAGTGCCATGTAATAGTAACAAAAAATCATTTAAAAAAAAAAAAGAAAAGACTGAGATGACAAGAACTTATTAACAGAAAGAGATGAAAATGAACAGAGGTGAGGCAATGAGGGTTCCAAGAAAACTTTTAAATGCAATAGAAAAATTAAAATAATCACTGGACTCCATCAAATGCCAGGCTTTAAGCTGCAGAAAATTGGGTGAATAATGTAGAAGACACACTTCAGAAACTTTTGTGGAATTTAGGGGAAAATTACACAGAGACAAAAATTATTAATGGTGCCCTAAAAAAGAGGCTTCAGGGAGCCTTGACTCTTCTACCAGGGAGGACACAGATGGAAAGTGCCATCGATGAGGAAGAGGCATTCATCAGACACCAACTCTGTTGATGCCTTGACCTTTGACTTCCCAGCCTCCAGAACTATGAGAACAAATGTCTGTTGATTGTAAATTACCCAGTCTAAGGTATTTTGTTATAGCAGCCCCAACTGACTAAGACGTGGTATAAAAGGACTGGGCATTTGTTTTTTAATCATCAAGGACTGCCAAGACTAACCCTGATGAAGTGGTAAGATAGAGAGTATATTTTCAAGCTGGACCCCTTGAGGTCTGGGTTCCACAGAGGTGACTCGGAGGTGCCAAGGAGGAGAAGCAGAGAGCTGTGCCGGAGCATCCTGGTCCCCACTCCCTTTTCAACCATAACCACTCCCCACTTATCTACTTTGAATATTATGATTCTGAAAAATATTTGGTTTTGGGAAAAAAGACTTTAGCTATGAAAAAGGGGAGGAGGAATAAAAACCATCTGAATAATAGAAAGACCAGATATAGAAAAATCTGGGTTTGAACCCCAAATCTACCAGCTACTAATTATGTGACCTTGGGCAAACCATCAACCTCTATGACCTTTGGGCTCTTCAGTTATAAAATAATACCATATACCTCATAGACACTTATCTAGACAAATGGAGATGAGATATGAAAGAATTCTTTTTTTATAATTTATTTCAGGATATTATGGGAGTACAAATTATTTGGTTACTTAAATTGCCCATCCCCCAGATAATGTGCATTGTACCCATTAGGTGTGATTTTACCCATCCCCATCCCCCTCCCACCTATTTGATTTCCAATGAATGTTATTTCCATATGTGAACATAGGTGTTGATCGATTAGTTCCAATTCAATGGTAAATACATGTGGTGTTTGTTTTTCCATTCTTATGATACTTCACTTAGAAGAATGGTCTCCAGCTCCAACCAAGTTAATACAAGAGGTATTAGTTCACCATTTTTTATGGCTGAGTAGTACTCCATGGTATACATATACCATATTTTATTAATCCATTCATGTATTGATGGGCACTTGGGTTGTTTCCACATCTTTACAATTGTAAATTATGCTGTGGTAAACATTCAAGTGCAGGTGTCTTTTTTATAGAATATCTTTTTTTCCTTTGGGTAAAATATTCAGTAGTGGGATTGCTGTGAAAAAGAAATTCTTAAATATGCTATTATTACTCAACTGGAGATTTATAAATTTCCAGCAAAAACTGCATTATAATTTACACTCTTTGTTTAAAGTATGGACTCACTTATATGGTGTATGTTCAAGTGCATGCCACAAACAAAGGTTTGGAAAGTAAGACAGTTTACCACATGGTGCTGGACTTCCCAGCCATGTTTACTTTGTGATATTTATACATGAAGAATGTTACTTGAGATAAACAGAGGCATCTTCTTGTGGCCCAGGAATTCCAACCACTCAGGTCTCCCCCTGACACCCTGAGGGACTAGGAAATAAGTATATTTCCACCTGTAACCCATTCATGGTACTCCAGTAGGGAAGTTTTGAAATAGAGATCCACATTTCCATCTCTCATCATAGTATGTTCTATATTTAGCTACACTACAAGCATCTCTTAGAAAGCTACGACTTTCTTGATTTGCTTGTCAGGCCTTTCAGAACAGACCCTATCATTCCAAAAATTAATTTCTACTTTCCAACCTGAAGTTGCCAATCACATCACCTTTCCATACCTTCACCCAAATCTACCTGTCCCTCATGCCGTGCACTCACCCAAGCTGCACGGCCATTAGTGGTTTAGCACCACGTAGCTCAGAATCACCCTGTGTCTGTGGGTATCCCCAATTTGTCCCCCATATCTTTGCACAAAATGACATTTTTCAAGAGCTTATAATTACATGAAAAGTGATTATGTTAAATATGTGGGGGAAACTGTATATGGATTATAATCTTAATTTATAAAGAATATACACTGAAAAAAACATACTGAAAGTATTAATAAATATTCCACCAGGATAGCAGTTTTCTCTGAGTAATGAATGATTCTTTTTTCTTTCTACCTTTCTCTATTTTTAAAATATTTTATAAGGACTAGCATTGCTTATTTTTAATGAAGTACATCATATATGCAAATTTTAAGTCTGCAGCTCAATGAATATTTACGTATGTATGCACTCAGGTGACCACCATACAGATCAAACTATTTCCATCTCCTTACAAGCCCCTTTATACCCTTCTCAGTCAGCAATTCTCTCTAAAAGTAACCTTTATCCTGTCCTCGATTGCTATGGATTTATTTGTAAAGAATATGTGATATACTTACAATGGAAAATATAATAAACTTTATTTTTTAATTACAAAAAAGGTGAGAGACTTAAACAATGGAATGTAAGTACCTTAACACACACACACATCCTTTTCCTGAAAGCATTGGCTAATAATCATGATTTTTCTATCCCTGCAAAATAAATCTCCTGAAAAGAGAGATTGGCCACCAGGAGAGAGAAAGGTGACCCTCAAGGGCTCTGCAGGTTTGGTTCAGAATAGCAAAATCTGTCCTATTTGGCACACACAAAAAGTTAATATTCATATGAATTTGTGGAGTTTTTCAGTTCCTCTAGAGAGACCCTGCATGAACTGACTCCCCTTTGGGATTTCTGATAATTATCAATTCTCAGTGAGCAGAACTCACTTGCTCTAATATCTCCTTTCTAAATATAGTTGCATAAGTTTTTCACTTTCCCAATATGGCCAAAACCTGAAGAGATAAAAGAAGAATTTTTAAAATTTCCCTAAAGGATCTGAGAGAGCTGAACACATCTTCTGTTTGAATAGTTGTTTGAATACTTCTGTTTGAATACTATGATGTTCTTCATAGAATGAGTTTCTATAACTACCTGTCAGACCTAAACACCATCACTGGAGAGAGAAGCCTCATTTTGTGTAGTCAAGTTCAACATAACATAGGGTCTGGCCCTTTCCCTCCAGTATTAATATCTCTGTAAGGGAGACAGCCAGTACTGTCACATGCTTTATTCCTCACACCTTCATATACCTGAAAATGGGTGTCAAAGTTCCCCTTCTGATATCATTTACGATGTTTCAATAATTTATTGCTCTAAGTTTTCTATCTGGAAGTGATTTGAACTTCAAACGTTTGAGGCTCTTCTTCATCACTCTCCAGATTCTCACATGTGGTGAGGTGTGGACAGGAATCCAGCACGAGTTTACACAGCACTCAAATATTAACAGAAGAGAGGATGGTTCCCATCTACTGTGTGCATCTCCATCATCCTGCACCTCTGGGTCCTCTCCCAACTGTGTGGTTTTGCTCGCTGACCTCCGCTTTGCTGCCGGATCCCTTCTCTTCTGTACTAAGCGTTTGCTTTTCTTGATAGTGTTATTTCTGGACTCTCAACATCCTCCCTCCAAACCCTGTTAGATCCCCTGAGGGGCTTCTCTTCCTCTTTTCTTTTCTCATAGTTGCTTCCTTTTCCTAAACATGTTTTGGCCAGTATTTTTGTTCTGTTTTTCAAATCTGGCTCCCTGACCCTGTTGGATGCATTCACCCCACCTTCCTTGGATCACAGATAGATCTTCCAATCTGGGTCCCTCCCATAGAGGACATGGGTCTCTCTAAGAACAAATCTCTCCCATGCCCCAAAACTAGCTCCCTCTTTGTTTGTCAGTGACTGCTCAAACAATGCACTCTAACACCCCAATTGCCCATTTGACCCATGTTTCATGGGCTATTTTCTGGACATATATACACTAAATGATAAATAATAATTTTCATCATGCCCTGTGATTCAGCCTTGCCCCCAATAATATTCTAGCCATATAACCAACTCCTGCTCATTTTAATAGGTTTTCATAACATAGTCAAAGATTTCACAGTATCCTATGATAGCATAGAGAAAAGAAGCTGAGCTTTGAAAACAAACAGAGTAGAGTTCAAGTCCTAGTCAAGTATCAACTTCTCAGGACATGTTTTCTTATCTCTAATGAAGATAATAAAAACTACTTCACAGGATAGTTGTTGGGCAAAACGAGGAAACGTGTGCTCTCAGGTAAGGTACCTAACATAGTATCTGATGGACAGGAGGAAGTGTTTTAAAATTAGTCCCATGACCATTTCTTTCTCTGGTTTTCTTTAAAAATAAAATGTCAGTATGCACAGGCATGTGTACACACACACACACACAAAAACACACACACACCCCTAGTATTAACCGAAACTCCCTGGACTAATATTAAATTGTCTCCCTCTGAGCTGCAACCCTATTTCTTATTCCTTTTCTTAAAGCAGCCATTAGTGATGAAATCGCTCTCCTCCCCTGAGCTGTACAGCCATGCTCTCTTGTGAACTCTAGATTCGTATCGCCTCTCTCTCTATGCCCACTGATAAGATGCTACCATGTGTTTTGGTCACTTTTTGACTTGACAAATGTAGCTGTTGTCCAGATGGCCTCTCCTCACTCTGTGCTTCTCAAGTCCAGTAAATATTAGAGGCTGCTGCCAAGATTCTCTCTCCCTCTGGTCATTCTGAACCTAGTTCAAATCCCTACTGTTCCTTTATATTCATTTTTTACAGGATTCAACATATCTACAATCAGAAGTGAAAGCAAAATTCTCCCACAAACATATTTGGTTACTTTCTTTGTTCTTCTAAATTTTTACTTTTTTCAAGTGTTTCTACTCCTTCCAATTTGTTTTTTTCTTTTTTCATTATTCCACCTACCACTTGGATTTTTCCATTTATGCTGCTATAGTTAGAGTGTCCACTCCAAAATGTATGTTGAAATTTAATTGCCTTTGTGACGGGGCTGGAAGGTGGAGTCTTTAAGATGTGATTAGGTCATGAGGGCAAAGCCCTCGTGACTGACCCAGAATGGATTAATGCCATAATCACAAGAGTGGTTTCCTGATAAGGATGAGTTCAATTTCCTCTCTGTCTCTTACGTGCTCATTTGCCCTTCTGCCAAGTTACAATGCAGCAAGAAGGTCCTCACCAGATGCTGGCGCCATACTGTTTGGACTTCCCAGTCTCCAGAACTGTGAGCCAAATAAATTTCTATTGATTATAAATTACTGTGACTCTGGTGTTCTGTTATAGCAGCAGAAAACAGTCTAAGACACTTACTAGAAATTTTCCTTTCCTCATTCAAAAGCATTTCTAAAACTCCATCTAAAAAACTAGTGGTACCTAAATTCTGATATATCTATTCAATGAATTCTATGGAAGCTTTAAAAGAATAAAGTAGTGGTTCTTGTGTAAAGAAATATCCCAGATATTCTATTAGTTGAAGAGAGAAAAAAAAAAGGTATGAAAGAGAGTGTATAGTTTGATCCTTAAATGTAAAAAAAAAAAAAAAAAATACATCTGTGTGTGTATACACACACACAAAGAGAGAGACATATTTGCATATTTTTCTGCAAGGGAGACACATTTGCATATTTTTCTGCAAGGATACACAAGACATTATTTTAAATGTTTACCTTTGAGGAGAGGGATCTTTTTCTACTATTTGAATTTTCTAGCTATGTGCCTTAGTTACTTATTTTTTCTAATGTCATCAAGAATTATCTGGGCAGTGGAACTACAGAAAATTATTGTTTCTTTTTTTTATACTATTGAACATATTAACATCTAAGAAATGTTATATTTAAAAAATAAAAGTAATGATGTCCCCACTCCAGAGGCTTTAGCCTGGAAAGGGTTGTTAGAAGAAGCCAACACAAATCCATCACAGCCCCTGTGCTGAGAGCATTACTTATTTCCAAATGTCATGAGGCCGACATTGTATTCAGCACTGAGCTGGAAAAATAGAAATGCACTAAGGAAAAGTGCACTGAGAAAATAAAAAGGAATCAAAGACAGTGCCTGTCCTCAAGGAGTTTCTGTATAAACAAAGGAATAATTGCTACAATCCCAGCAAGACAAGATGCTGGAGGAAACCTTGGTGGCACAGAAAGGGAAGTTCAGAAGATGTGACTTTTGAGTTGGGCCTTCTAGTAGTCAGGATGGGCTGAAAGATGCTGTAATAATAAGTCGGCCCTGAAATCTCACTGTCTAACACTATCCAAGGTTATTTCTTGCTCCTATGCAGACCACTGCAGCAGGCCTGGGCAGCTCTCCATTTGTTCTGCCATGTGAATCTCAGGATGGTTTGCCATAGGCAAATGGCTAACTGGGCAAGTTGGTCTTCGGGGTGCTCTCACTTTTCCTTTCTTATTCAGTAACAATTTCCTCTTTCTCTTCACTACTGACAATTAGCTTTCTTCACGTCCCCTCTTGCCACCCAAGAAACCCAGCTCTCTCCTACCCATGCTGCACGTTTGACTGATGAAGCTGCTTCCTTGTAACTGCACTTCTTCCCCACCCTGCAGACTCTTCTCCAGGGCTCCTTCCCAGAATCAAAACTTACCTGTGCTGTGCCTCATTCTCAGCTGTTTGAGGGCTGTGATGCAGCACACAAAGGCAGAAACAGGACCCTTGTCATTCAGAGTGGGAAACAAATAGATAGGAAAGGGTCCCACTGGAAAAGAGCTTGCCATAATTAGGAAGCAAATACAGAAAAATTACTTAATGAGGAGTGAATATCCACCCTGGGGGACTCATGCCCCCTCTTGGAAACAGTTCCACGAGCCCCATTCTGACGTTAGAGGCAAAGATCTGCAAACATAAGGGTGCTGTGCTGGGTTAAAATGAAGCTGCTATGAGCACATTTTTAGAAGACCCTGATGCCCAGTGTGCTGATTATTCTCTACTGTACCCTCCAGACCCATTCTCCTCCCTTCTCAGCTCTGCTCTGGGTATAGGAAGGTTCTCTGTGGATTATGGCATTGGTCGCCCTCACCCTCTGGCTCCAGCCAATGGGAGTAACTAGCAGGCAATCAGAGGGCAGGAAAAGACAAAGATCAGAGCACTTGCTCCCTCAGGTTTCTCCCTGTCCTGCTGTGGTGTGATAGTGGCTACAGTGGCCCTATCTGAACCATACTCCTGACAGGCAGACCCTTCCCTGTGACTCCAGCTCTCTCAGGTTGCAGGAACAGCCACCTCCCTTTGCCTCTTCAAGCCTAGCTGTGGTAGCAGCTTCTCATTATTGCTGGGCCCTGGTTTTGTATGGCTCTCTGTAACATTGTTCTTGCCTATGCTGAATTACCCCTTCACTACACTCCCTTCAATCACCCATTAAGTGTCCTTCTGTCTCCTGCCAGTTTCCACCAAGCCCAACTCTTCAGCCTTCTTCAAGACAAGAGACTCTGCCAGAAGCCCAGTGAAGCCAGTCAGCCCAAAACAACAGCCTCAAAATAAATTCCTCCATTGGAACCCTTGTGCAATATCAGTGGGAATTTAAAAATGAGGTACCCACTATGGAAAACAGTATGGGGTTTCCTCAAAAAATTAAACATAGAATTAATGGGTATACAGTCTGTTTGGGATAAGGAAAAAGTCCTGGAGATGAAGGGTGGTGATGGTTGCACAACAATGTGAGTGTACTTAATATCACTTGTCCGAGTCTGTCTCTGCTGCTGTAGCAGAATACATGAGATTGGGTAATTTATAATGGACAGTAATTTATTTCCTTCTAGTTCTGGAGGTTGGGAAGTCCAAGATCAAGGGGTTGGCATCTGGCAAGTGCCTTCTTGCTGCAACATCCCATGGCAGAGGTGGATAGGCAAGAGAGAGAGAGTTCACACTCAAAAACCCTTTTATTAAGAGCTTAAACCTACCCTTCACAGTGGAGCCCTCATGCCTAATCACCTCTTAAAGGTGCCACTTCTTAATCCTGTTACAAAGGCAATTTTACTGCAACATGTGTTTTGGAAGGGACAAACATCCCAACCGTAGCACCACTAATCTATACCATTTACAAATGATGGTTAAGATGGTAAATTTTGTGTTAAGTGTATTTTACCACAATTTTATATAATTTTTAAAGTTCCTCTGCACCCTGATAAATAACCTTTCTTTCACTAGCGAAAGCATCAAGCATGCTTAATTCAAACAACTCCACTACATCAGGGCAGGAAGTGAACACACGAGCCCTCATACGAGATTTCGCCAGGGCTGGGACCCAAACTGGACTAAAAAGTGCCGTGCTAGGGAAGCCAGAAACCACAGGATGCTGAGCCACTGGAAACCCGGAACATACCTATCCATACACACATCTCTGCACTAAGACTAAGAACAGCCTCAGGCAGTAGAAACAAAGGTCTGGTTTCCATGTTCTCCTCCGACAGCCTGGTTTTGAGGTGGAACCCCATGTCCTCAAAACAAGGCAGCCTTCTTCATTCCCTCCTCCACCCGGTGAAATAAAAGCCAAGGACATCTGAATCAAGGTGACTGGTTATAAAAAAAATTTTTTGTAATGTGTTCCTATAGCCACTCCTTCATTTCCTGAACTCTCTGGTACCCCCTGTTTTTATTCTGAAGCTTGTTATGCTGTCACAGGTAAAACCAGGACATTTGGAGCCTGATATATCTCATTGCACACTAGGCACAAATGCTCCGGGCTAGGGGCAGGGTGAGCTGGCACCTGGTCTTTCCTCCTGCGGCAATGCAGGGCTAAAAAGCAGGGCTCCAGCTGTTGGAAGAAACTCCCCCTTAGGTAGATAGTGTGAAGACAAGCAATTGTCTAAACCAGTGGTTCTCACAGCCTACCTCCTGAACCCACAGTATCACTTGGGAACTTATTAAAAATGCAAATGCATATCATCTCAGATCTACTGAATCAGGATTTCTGGGAGTGGCCCTAATCGTGTGTCTCAGACATAAATGCTAGGGGAGAGTGCTAATTCCCATGCCGATGGGTGGTAAGTTAGCCTGAGTAGTAAGTGAGAGGCACAGTTGGGAAACGGTGTCATAGACCCGCAAGTTGCATATTACAAATCTAGCAACAGAGGGGCTGGCAGACAGGCAAGCTTAATAGTGAGGAATCAAGGAACAGACCTTATTCTGTGGACATTAGGAAAGTTTGTAAGCGGTGGCAGAGCTCTTGTCCCCAGCATGGGTTGTGGAGACAGAAATTCCACCCTGAGGTGGAAGGGCTAGGGGTGGAATGTTGAAGAGAAGAAAACAGAAAAGATAAGGAAGACTTAGATGAGTCCAAGGAACTTGGAAAGGTTGTCAGGTTAGACATTTAGCCCTGGGGAATAAGGTAGAGATCCAGCCACCAAAAATGGAAACACAGTTCCCAAAATTGAGTCTTAAGAAGAAGAACCATTAATCAGCCTAAGAGCAGAAGGATGAACCAAGTCGCTCCACGAGGAATTCAAACTCCTCCTGAGCAAGCATGCTGGCCCTGGGAACAGGGAGGGCGCAGCCTGGCTCCACAGGTGGGATTTACCTGGGAACAGAGGTGGTGGGAGTGTGGAACAAGCACATCATGAAAGAGACTAACTCCTTTTTTATTCTCTCAGTTTTTTCTTCAGGTCTGCCTCCTTTCCTACGCTCCAAGTCACAGTTGGGGACACCAAGGTGACAGCAGTCTTGCTGCTCAAGTCAGCTCTCTTTCATGCAGATCTGTTCTCCTTTCTCTCCCAGTGGCTGCTGTCAACCCCCACACCCTTTCAGACACCCTCAGTTCTAGAATGATCACAAGTCAGTTATGTGTATAATACAAGAAGGTTTTCAAAACAATTTGACGAACTCTAATTTTCACGATTTCTTTTTTGAGATTATTAAGTAATAGCAATGTAGGAATAATAGCTCGTGTATTATATTCTACACACACACACACACACACACATACACACACACACACAGAGGTCCCTAACTGATTCTCACTGCAAAGAAGGAAACTTAAATTTGTGATGTTTTAACCCAAAGGGTCAGAGCTCCAATGGGAGGAGTTTGAAATACTCCATGAACCGAGTTAGGTAGAAAATTGGGGTACAGAGAGCCTTAGACACCCTTCAAATTATATAAAGAAGGCAGCCACTTTCTTTTGTAACGAATACACCAGCCCTAAACTCCCTGAATTTCAGAGAAGCTCTGCGAAGGCCTCCCTGCTCTACGCCCTGCCAAGAAGGCTATTTTGGGCATTTCCTCTTCGCCACACAAAATGCTTCCCTCGGTGCCACCTTCGAGAGAACAGAGGCAGTTGCAAAAATGTTTTCATCAAACAAACAGCTCTTCATCACAAAGAAGAACAGAAAGTGCTAGACTGCAAGGATTTTCATCACATGCGTAGATAGATAATGTTGCTGTGCTTCCAAAACTGTGGGGTTAATTTTGACCCAAAAAAAAAAAATCTACTCCAAAAATCATCCCAAACAGCACCACTGCGAAAGTGCAAAAGGCTTCCCTCCTAGGCAGCTGAACTCCTGGAAAGCTCGAGACACCTACAAGACTGGAGAGGCAACCGATCAGAGACCTCCCGTCCCTGCCACGTCCGCGTTGTCTGCCTGGAGAAGCAGTGAGGGAGGGACATCCATCAAGCCCAAATTGTTGCACAACGCCCACGACAGCAGGGTCTTCCCACAGCATCTGTTCCTTCCCGTCGGTGAGTACGGATGATGAACAACCAAGGGCACTAACATCTGATTGCTACTTTTTAATATCTGGGGTTGGCTTTGAGGATTCCTCAGTTAAAAGCAGGAAAGGGCAGTTCTAACACTCAGGCAGGCCCTGAGTCGGTTGTGAATTAAGGGCAGATATCTTGGCCTTCCCCTCTCCTCTTACTGCCATCTTCTCCATCTATTTCCTTGCCTCTAGCCCCCCGAGACCCTCTGCTCCACCCTCCTTGCCCAGGGACCTAGGGACCTCAGTGTTCCTCCATCCCCAAGTAGCCAAAACACGCACAGCACAAGGAATGATTAAAACATCAGAGAGTGGCAGGTAAGAATGCCTGGGTTTAAATCCTGCCCCATTGACCCACTAGCGAGGTGATCTTTGGCAGTTGACTAAAATTCTATGTGCCCTATTGAAGTAGGGACAATGATCATAACAGTATCCACTGGGGTGCTGTGAGGATTCAAAGAGCTGACATTTTTAAACACATGTAGTGAGCACTATGTAAGTTCTTGCTAAATAAATAGCAACATGTGTTATCAATCAAGAAGCACTAAGCTGGCACCTATCATGCGCCTTATGGGGGAACAGGTGCCACAGAAGACATACCTGAGTGGAGATGCTAATGCAGCATGGGCCCGTGCCAGTCGTGGAGCTCTATAATGGACACTTCCTTTCTTTTAAAGATGGCAACTTTCCTTAATTACCATCAGTGTCTTGGTCATGGGTATTCATGCCAATTCTGTTCCTCTGCATTAGTCCTGAGCATTTGTTGTTAATTCTCTTCCAGAGCTGATTTTGGGTTCACTCTTGCCCCAAAGCCAACAAAGAGGCCAATTTGTCATGTAGGACAGACGTGGTCAAGTTTGCAGGAGCAGGGAAGAGCAGAAGACTGAGCTTGAAGACAGACTATCTTCAGCAGGTCAATACTCCATGCAGAAGTTAGTCTCCCTGCATGCAAACCCCAAGCAGCCCACAGAGCTAAAGTCCTGCCGTGCATCCAGGCCGGGCGAGACCTTGTAGAGGGCACAGTTGGGGCATAGGCATGGCAGTCACCAACCTTTGTCCAAAAAGCTCAAGGATACTCTGGTTTCTCTTCAGATCATATAAATCTTTCGCCTTTTACAAAAAGCTCAAGGAGACAAAGGACCAGCTAAACCGAGCCTTGAAGGGCTGGAGGATTTCACAAGAGAAGGGAATAGAGAAGAGTAGGTATAATCAGCACAATCTCTGTGGGAGAAATGGGGTTTAAAATTTGTCCCAAATAGATGGAGATAACAGAGGCCATCCTAAGAGTCAAAGAGGGAATCTGAGTTGCAGTATCAACCATAGCATGTTTGTGAGGCACCAAGACCAGCCAACGCCTAGCAGAGGATGAACATTGGGAAGGAGTGAAGAAGAAAAATGGACAGAAAAGGTAGGCATCAGGCTATGAAGGGCCTTTTGGAAAGCTCAGCTGGGGAATCTAGAGCTGATTAAGTGTTAGATGAACACGATGTTCTTCTCTGCTAGCTCTCTTGGAAGCTGGATGAATACGCTCCCCACCGGGGGCTGCTGGTGAAAGCTGTTTCTCTGGTAGGTGCCATCCTCTCTGTTCTGCCCTCTTTACATTCATCCTAGCAGGCTCATTGACTTACCTGCACTGTTGTACAAGGCTCCCAGCTGCCTCTCACCTGCACCCGCTGCTCCCTGCCATCCCTTCCACACCAGGCACGTCAGGTTCATCACCCTAAAGCTCAGTTCCCATCAAAAGCCTTCAGTGGCTTTGCACTGTCAATTAAATTGCATCTCACCTCCACATTCTTAAATTCAAGGCCATTCAAGCCCCAGCCTCAACTTACTTTTCTCATCTTTGATTCTGTTTCTTTATGCTGTGGTCAGGTCGGATTAGACAGAGGCAGTCTCCCATCTCCGCCTGCCTGACCGTGTGTGGTCCTCTCCTGGAATGGTCTCCCTGGCTGCAGGATAAAGCATCCTGAGACGACAGAGACAGGTACAGTCCAGAAGACAGCAGGGCAAAGGGGGGACCTCAGGAAGTGCCTAGGGAGTGCACTAACAGGTGTGTGTGTGTGTGTGTGTGTGTGTGTGTGTGTGTGTACGTGTACGTGTATCCAGAAAGAGGCACTGCAGCCTCCTGGTTATGAGTCTGAACTCTACAACTGAGCAGACTGGATTCTCATCCTGGATCCAGCATGCCACAGCTGTGAGACCTTCAAAAACTTTCTTAACCATTCCAGGCTTCAGTTTCTCCACCTAAAATGTTAGGCTAATAACAGTATCTTCCTTGCAGGGTTGTTAGGAGGATTAAATGGGAGGGTAGACATGAGCACATAGCACAGTGCTAGGCAAATAACAACAGCTAAATAAGTGCTAGTGTTAAGCAGAACTCAGTGAAAAGAGATTGGAAACAGGCAGGCATGCCTATAGCTCCAAATATCTCCACATTTATCTTTCCTCCTATCTTCCCTCTTCCTACAGCAAAGCACCTCCAAGTTCTTCTAGGATCTTCTTTTATTGCATCTTCGATCCCCGTTAGAATGCTCCTGTTTTGCCTGTGAACACCTTACATCCTTGGCCTTACCTAACCCCATAACTTCCAGCACCTTCCATACCTGTTTGGTAGCCAATATGTAGACTGAATGAGAGAATGAGGTCCAAGGCTGCAGTGTGGAGGTGAAGGCAAGGCAAGAGGTACAGATGTGGAAGATGTTAGCAGAAATCTGACATGATCAAAACAGACAAGGTCTCTGAAGATAGAAAATGCAGAAAGAAGAGCAAAAAACCAGGACAGAGACTTGAGAAATGTGCACCA